>LGSM01000379.1:0-32448 GCA_001314345.1 Phytophthora multivora
TTCCATTATGTTCCGA
The DNA here is from genome assembly GCA_001314345.1 of Phytophthora multivora. Classification (NCBI taxonomy): domain Eukaryota; phylum Oomycota; class Peronosporomycetes; order Peronosporales; family Peronosporaceae; genus Phytophthora; species Phytophthora multivora. The sequence continues at coordinate 17 of LGSM01000379.1, forward strand.
TGGTCGCTGCAGATCCAGGGATCTCAGAATGGTCCATTCAAGCGACTTCGATTTTCGTGTTGTTCTTTTTGGCGAGTGCTCCCAATCCGTCTAATCCGAATCAATTGACAAGCAAAGAAAGATATTTCGAAGCATATCCTCCGTACTACATGTAGTGAGTAGCTTAACTTGTCACTTCTTGCCCTTCTTTCCCTTCTTGTCTCCTTTGCCTTTGCCATCCTTCTTGTCGTCTGGATTCAGAGCATCCGCTGCAGCCTTGCGAATCTTGTCACGCGTGTCCTTCAGTCCGGTGATCACAGCCGTGAAAGCTTTGAATTTCTCGTGATCCTCTGTAAACGTAGCCGTCTGTCGCGACAGAGCGCCAAGGAATTCTTCTTCACGTAACGGCCGCTTCTCCAAACACTCCACACGACGCGGCGTCAACGTGTTCTCCACTGCACGCACGATACTACCAGACGAATAGCCTTCCGAGATATGAGCCAACGTCGAGATATCGACCGGTTCTCGACGACGACGGTCTTGCAGCTGAGACGCTGAACCTCCTGAACCTGCTGTCGACGACGAGGAAGAAGCAACAGCCAGTGCCGCAGCCGTAGCAGCCGAGGAAAGACCTGACGTAGCAGCGTGAGCCGAAATGGTAGAGCGTAGAGCGTGTTTCCACAATAAAACACGCGACGCGTAGTCCGGATACGGCACGTGCAGGAATTTGTCAAAGAAGTTGCGAAGGTCCTTCACCTCGGCAGCTCCAGGATCCGCTGACGTACCAACGACAAGCACGCGGTCGGTAGGATCTAACGCCGACTTGATGTACAGTAACAAGTCCTTCTTAAAGCGAGCAGGACCGTCAGAATTAGCTGCAGACTTGCTCTTCTTGCCCCCACCAGCGAAGAACTGCTCACAGTCGTCCATGTAAATGATGATAGGCTGCAGAGTCGAAGCTTTGGCCAATACGAACGCCATGTGCACTAGCTTCGTAGGCCCCGTTTTACCCGCGAACTTGCCCACGAGGTTGCTAGGCGACAGATTGAGCACGAGCGCGCCTGTTTCATTGGCTAAAGCACTTACCAGCATCGTTTTACCCGATCCACGAGGTCCATACAGCATCAAAGACCGAACAATCGGTGTACGAGCTCGGACGAAAGGCGATCCCAATGGCAAAACTCCATATTCAGTGACCGATTGGCGTAATTGAGCTGCTGATGGGTCTTGAGGCACCCAATTGCCAAAACGGTCGCGACGTTCACAATGTTGATAGACTGTACCCAGGAAGTTGAAGCTACCGACGAAATCTCGAACGCGGACGCCAGGACGTGGCGCGTGCACAATTTGGTGCTCAACCAGGATGCTGAGGAAGGAATCGGGTGCTCTGCCTTTCAGTTCGGCAATTTTTTCGCCAGGAAGAGGCTTGCCCTTCTTTTTGCCATCTTTTTTGCCCTTTTTGCCTTTTTTACCACCTTTTTTGCCTTTTCCCTTTTTCCCCTTTTTGCCTTTTTTGCCACCTGAAGCTGCAGCTTCCAGTTGCGCCTTGATATTCACCAGTTGCAACACCAACATTTCATCCACTTGTTGCCGCACCTGGACTTCCACGGGCCCTCGGACGACGTCCTTGGCTAGAGCGACGTCGTATTTCTGGTAAAAATTGTCCAGCTCTTCGCGTTCGAGCCACACTTTTTCGTACTGAGAAACTCCACCTGCAAGTTTCTTGCACAATTCGGACGGTCCTGTGAGCGGTGGAGGCTTCTCCGGGGCTTCGTCCACTTGCTCCTTGGCGTCTTTCCCTTTCCCTTTGGCTCCTTTGGCCCCTTTCTTGTCTTCTTTCTTGCCTTTCGCTCCTTTTGCCCCCTTCTTGTCTGCAGCTTTCGCTTTCTCTTCTTCTTCTTTTGCCTGAGCTTTGGCCAATTCCTCGGGCGATTCTCCATTCAAAGCCGCGTAAAACCCACTGAGATCTTCAGGTAGTTGACCTGTAGCCATGACGTCCGTGATCCAACGTCGTCGCTCCTCCAGCATCTTCTCCTTCATGAACGGACCTTCTTCATTCGTGACCACCCCGTGCAGCTCAATCAGCGCCCGTTCATACTCCTCTTTGTTCTCAAGCTGTTCACTTCGACGTTGGAGACGCGCATCTGCTAGGCGCTTTTCAAGAGCAGAACGATCCGTAGCTGGAGCTTTCATACCGATGAAAACGAGCTCTTCGTCCCGTTCGCGAGCTGCTGCTGCACGAGAGAAGAAGCCTCGAAACATCCGCTGGATGTTCGCAGCAGCGATGTCCGGGTCCATCTCAGGAGCTCCTTGCGCTGCTTCGTAGAGCTTCCGTTGACGTTCCTCTTCGCGTAGCTCCTGGACGAGTAAGCCGCGTTGGCGCCCTTGACGACCGCGTTCATTGCGCTGAATGACTGCAATCGCTTCGTCCAACGATAGAACGCCCATACCCCCAGCTAACGCGGCTTGTGCGACTTTAATCGCATCCAACGGGATGGAATCCACGCCGTGTTTGAGTTTCATGTAGCCTTTAACCAGTCGTTCGCGACGCAGAAGATCCTCCTGCTGGTCGTCGAGGAACGACTGAGGCACTGGAACTTCCAGCGTCTCTGGAGGCAGTTTGAGGTCCACCAAGATGTCGTCCAAGTTGACATATTCCCACGGGAAACTGCGTTCAGGCTGCGTCATGACATCCGGATTGGGAGGGTTCCACTTGACCAGGAGGTGCTTGAGTTCCACCACGCGGGTGGCCACTACCTCGATCACTTGCTTGACGTCAATCCGTTTCTGCGGGTGGACCATTTGGTCGTAGCATTCGGACAACCGCGACAGGATCTGAATGTACTTGATGTACAGACACGCGTAGTGCTGGAAAGCCTCAACGATCGAGGCTTGTGGCGGCTGCAAGGAAGAGAAGAGAAAAAAATAGTTATTTTCTGTAAAAATGGCTACATCTCCAATTTCTCTAAACGAGACTAACCGGTTCGTTTGTAGATCCGTCCTGGCCGTCACCGAGAGTATGATCCTCGATATGGACCTGCTCGTTGAGCTCCGACATGGCTTCCTGCCATCGTTGGTCGTACGTGCTATAAGAGAATCACGTTAAGACTCAAAACACAATATTCCAACCAGAAAAAGGAGTGCAAACCTGCTCGCCATGGCGCCTCGAAACCAAAAGTGAGGGATTTCTGCCTATGAGTCGCGCGTGAAAAGTCTCCTCCATGGGCGGTTAGCTAAATGCTAAAAAGAGGGACTTTTGGCGTTTCATCAAGCCGAAATGAGTACAGTATCGGACCCTATTCTTTGTCTTCTATGCTGGAGGTTCTTGTCTTTCGTTCTTCTTCTTGTGCAGTATACAGTGTATACTTTTACATGGTAGTATATGGTGTGGCCCACCCTGTTCTGCTCCAAATCATTCAACGTACGTCATCATTTTGACAAGTTGCTGTGTCAATGACGCGAGTGGACGAGAAGCTCGGCCGCGCGTTGGCCCGCCGCCGCGCTGTAGGCACCTTGCGCACACTTCAGGTGCCGGGCGAGAATGCCCCTGCTGCGGTGGACTTTTACTCGAACGATTACCTGGGTTTCGCGCGTTCGCAGCCGTTAAAGGAGCTGGTGAAGACGCGTCAGAAGGAGCTGCAGAGCCAGCACACGCACATGCTGGGGGCCACGGGCTCGCGACTGATTTCAGGCAACTCGCAGCTATTCATGCAGACGGAGAAGGACCTGGCTACGTTCTACAACAGGTAGGGCATTGTGTAGACTGTCCTGAGGAGCTTTAGACTAACATTTTGATACTTGAACATCAGTGAGGCTGCGCTGCTGTTCAACTCAGGCTACGCGGCCAATATGGGCGTCATGTCCTGCATACCTCAAGCTGAGGATGTGATTTTGTACGACGAGCTGGTGCACAATTCCTGTCACGAAGGGATCCGACTGAGTCGCGCATACGCCAACGACCGATCTTTTGCGTTCCGACACAACGACGTTGAAGATCTCGAGCGTAAACTGCAAAATTATTCGCCCTCTACCAACGGAGATGACGCGCACAAGCCTTGTGTCTACGTGGTGGTCGAGTCTTTGTACTCAATGGATGGAGACTTTGCTCCGTTGGAGACGATGGCTGCCCTCTGCGAGCGGATGGACGCGTTCTTAATTGTCGACGAAGCTCATAGTACGGGTGTATACGGTCCTCATGGGTCTGGTGTTGTACGCGAGCTCGGTCTCGAGAAGAAGCACCCGAACACGTTCGCCTGCCGCGTCCACACCTTTGGAAAGGCTATGGGCTGTCACGGTGCCGTAGTGTGCGGCTCCCAGGTGCTGATCGACTACTTGGTCAACTACGCGCGGTCCTTCATCTACACCACAGCGTTCCCGTTCGACCAGCTCGTGTCTGTCATTGGAGTACACGAGTTCTGTGCCACTCCAGCAGCAAACGCACTACGCCATCATGTGATTAAACTGGTGGAATACTTCAAGGAAAAAGTGAGCAGGAACTCAAGCATTCCACGCGACGCCCTGCTTGCCAGTGACTCTCCTATCCAAGGCGTCGTGTTTGAAGGCAACCACCGGGTCTTGATGGCCTCCAAGCAGATGAACGCGATGGGCATCCGCGTGATCCCCATCCGTTCACCTACTGTACCGAAAGGAGCCGAACGCTTCCGTATCGTTATCCACGCCGACAACACGTGCCGCGAGGTGGATCTACTGGTGGACGCTCTCGCTGCCATGTTCAAGGCTCGTCGCGACTCGAAACTATAGAAAATCTGGACGATTTTGGGGACGTTTATTTTGCTGAATTAAAGTTTTGCTTTGATCGTTAACGACGTCTTACACAGCATTGTCGACACGTGCAGTACTAGCACCAGCACGCAGCGTGACGGACGCGTCGTCTTGCACGGCCGCCTTGGCCATCGCTCGCTGCAGGAGACGGGCGCACCCAATATTGCCGCTCTGCTCTGCGATGTACAGCGGGGTGTGATGATCCACATCTTCACGGAACGGGTCGGCGTGGTGGTCCAACAGCAGCTTCACGCAGAGCGCGTGGCCACCCAGCGCCGCCAGATGCAGCGGCGTGATACTGCGTTCATCCATAGCGTTCGGGTCCGCATTTGCCGTCAGCAGCAGCCTTGTGCACTCGTTGTGGCCTCCACGTACGGCGTAGTGCAGCGCACTGAGGTTCTCGGAACTACGGGCGTCCACGTTCCGGTCCGTGGAATGGACCCAGCGCTTCACGACACGCGCGTTGCCGGACTCAGCCGCTTGGCGTGCAAAGCCCGGGAGGTCCGAGACCGGATGGACCCCACCAGCTCCGCCTCGGTCTTCTTCTGCGACGGATTTGCGCTTTTTCCGCAGGAGTTTGCGAGCCAAAACCTGCACCTGCTGCTTCTGGTAGGAGGACGCGGCCACCAAAAAGACCAAGACGAACACACCGACAACAGCCATAGCAAGAGCCAATGGGTGGATCTGCATGCGTCCAGGTGCTGAGACGCCCACGTTAATGCGCGCATACTCGTGCGTAGTGGCGTCGATGGGCTTCATGGCGGATACCTCGTCGAAGTTGGTCAAGTTGTGAGCGACTTACACGTAGTAGACAAACTGAATGCGTCATTTTGACCAATCAGATGCTAGTTACTTCAATATCTTCCGCTTTTGTCACTAGAACTTGGTACACAATTGAAATTATAAATTTTCCCAAGTTGGTGATGGAGGGAGGCGACTTGTACGACGGCTTGACGCTGCCAAAGAAGACCAAGCGCGAACGAGAAGAGGAGGCGAAGAGCAGCAAGAAGGTTAATGAACCTGCGACTGAGGATGCTGCGGTGAAGCGTCAGAGAGTGGAGAAGAAGCCACTTGACCTGTTGTCGACGCTAGCAAAGCTCGAGGGTTACATGGTGAGTCGTGTATCAATAATGAGCACTCAACAGATACTCATCTGTAACAGGTTTACTCATTCTTTATTGGTTGCTATTTGTTGGTGTTTGTAGTTGGTGGACAAGAAGTTCGCCAAAGCTAGTGCTTTATTCTGCAGGTTGATGTCGGATCAACTGACAACTGAGTCGAGTGAGCTCTTTATGAAGACCTTGACGAAGGTGATCAATGAGAAAGGCGCAATTTTGAGCGGCACGAAGGAATTTCAGACGCTCATTGAGGTGCTGGATGGGAAACGCGAGGTGGTTTTGAGCGTCGAAGGTGATGAGTTGCACGAGCGAGAGAGGAAGCTGAATACGTGGAAGTTCCTTGCCGTCACACACGCACAACTCTTCACAGATGAGACATATCAGTTTAACAAGGCCGCGAAGGTGGTAAAACAACGGTTTGAAGAAATGGTGAGCAGCAAAATGGATCAGGACGAGAAGGAACGAACACGTCGACTGCATCTCGAGTTGATGCCACTTCTGCGCACACTTTACAGCAAACTGAAAGTCTCGTGGGCCGTCACAATCGTCGAAGGCGTGTTAGCGCTCGGTACACGCAACCGCCTGCTATTTAACGAGCAGGATCGATTGGAGATCGACTCCTGGACGAAAAGCATGCAAGACCGCCGCAGTGCTCCTGCAATTGCTCGATCCGCTGGCTCCGATGCCCGTCGCAACATCGTTACCTCCATCGGATCCAAAACTACCGAAGCAGGCGCTAAGGTCCCCGGTCGGTACAACCACCCGCTTTTCAACAAAGAGATCTAGCGTTTGGCAAACATCAACTGTAGCCATGTCTATTTTCACACGTCACAGAAAAAAAAAACAGCTACTGTATGTGGTACACATATACCGGTAAATACTAGTACTTGACGGTAATAGTCCTGCTGCCTGAGCCACACAGTGTGCGCCGACCCGCATCTACTAACGTTTGTCTTCCTGCCAATGTTCGCGCTCCGTGGCGGCCTGACGCGCGCTGCTTCCGGCGCGCAACCTGCGCAGCAGCTGCGCACCTTCGCCTCCGGCCAGAAGAAGTGCTTGACATGGCGCCAAAAGGCCAAGATCGAGGAGCTCAAGCGCAACCCGCCGCCGCCGCGTCAGCAACCGCGTCAGAGGGCGCAGCGCCAGAACTTCCTCGTGTCGCCTCCAGTGGACGACGGTAAGAAGTGGCGCGTGTTGAGTGCCGGCGTCCTGGAGCGTCAGCCCATCGTGCAGCCCGATCTGAAGGACTGGGAGATGGACTTTGAGGTCATGCAGCACGAAAAGGCTCTGCGCGAGGATCAGAGACTTGAGGACGATTTCTGGTTCATGGAGCCCGGCACCAGGCACATCACGCCCGAAGAGGCGCCGTGGCCCAATGCCGAGGAGGACCCCGAGGAGATCGTGGGCGCCGGCTTCCACTTGGCCCCGCGTGAGACGGAGGACGATGCGAACAACAACCGCAAGTCGCTCAACCGCGCGCTTAAGGGCCGCGTGTTCCTGCTGGTGAAGAACGACCAGAAGGACGCCAAGTACCCGTGGTTCTTCCCTGTGGGTGAGAAGCAGGACGCCGAGAAGATGCGCGACGCGGCGCTCCGACACGTGGGTGAGACGGTGGGTGACGAGATCGACGCGGTGCCCGTGGGTTTTGCACCAACGGGATACGTCAAGTACCTGCACGAGAACGACTCCGAGTACGACGGCACGAAGGTGTTCTTCTACAAGTCCAAGTACCTGTACGGAGATGTGGCACTAAACCAGGACAAGGCTAGCGACTACCTCTGGGTGACCCGGGACGAGCTGTCCGAGTACCTTGAGCCAGAGATCGCCAGCTACATCCAGAAGATGGTGCCGCCGTAAGGTGACAGGTAGCTTTTACTCGGTTTTGTTCGACTCTTCGCCTAATGGATACGTGTAGACAGCCGTTTGAGAGGCGGTGGGGTGGGTGCTGGGCAAACGGGAGCGCTGGCCCCTCACTTCTCGACTTAATAGACCACCGAATACAGAGTCGAACCGCTTCCCAGGTACAAACCCGTTGCAGAAGTGCGAGTCGTTTGCCGTTGCAGGTTCATATAGAAGTGAAATTCTAAGTGTTGTAACGCTCCCCATGTCGCGGAGGGAAGCAAAGCAGACAGACGAATATCCACAAAACTCACTCGTTATATTTTCTTGTTGACAATTTACAGACTAAGACACGACTAAGAAACACCATGAAACGAGACGAGAGAGGGAAAAATAATCCAAAACGGTTCCGAGTAGCTGTGTGATGAGTGTGAAGAACGTCTCGCGCTTGGCGGGGATTGCTTTTGATGCCTACTGCGACGGGCGTGGGCTGTTGAAACTGGCGTCAAGCGAGCCGGTGAAGCTTTGGCGCTTGATGGAGCTGCGGCGTCGACGGATGCTCTTGGCCTTCTCTTTTCTCTCTTGAATCTCAATATCAAAGCTCAGCTTGGGCGCCGCGAAGCGGTTCAGGCTCACGTAGCTGTTCTCAACACTGGAGTGCAGGGACACGAGGTCGGGTGGCGTACCGACAAAATCGTTAAGCAGACGACTAGCACGAGCTGCCGGGTGTCGTTGTGCAGCCACCATCATGGCGTGGAAGTACTTAGCCCGTCGCTCCAATAGAGGAATACTGTCGAACTGCAAGTAGCTCCACACACCGCCCTTGTCAGGTAGAGGGGGTAGTGTCGGTTCACTGTCCTCACCGCAGTCTGTGATAGAAAATCGGAGACCCACTGCAACGTCCTCTTCCTCGTTGTTGCTGTTCTCATCACTGATACTGGCCATCGCCGTGACGGACGCTAACTTCTTGTGTGACACTGGCATAATCTTGCTCAACGCCGAGTGCAGATCCCGGAACTCCGAGTAACGACGTCGCACTTTGTATGCTGACAACGGGCCGTGCGCAGTCGAGCGCACGATCACCTCGTAGTAGACGACTCCGTCGGTGTCACGGCTGTAGCCTGTTACGGACGCACTGCGGTAGTTCATAAAGTTCTCTTCCTCCTCGTCCTCCAGTGCAGCCCCGTTCTTTGGGGCGTAACCTGCTACGTCGCTGCGTGGCGAGCACGTTGTTGAGTTAAATGTCCAGCTACGTCCATGGTAGTGAAGCTGGTTAATCTGATTCTCCGCTTCTGGTTCAGGCACTGACTGCGCCCGGGGCAAGTCGCTTGTGCAATTACTTGAACTGCTGCTGGAGCTGCTGTGCATCTCATGGCCGCTGCCGTGGCTGGTGCTGTGTATTCTCTTCGTCATGGTATTCTCCAACGCTGTCTCCAGTAACGATCCGCGTCGATGTCTGTGGCTGTCTACCGCCATACGGGCGCGACGCGGGTAGCCCAGTTCCTCTTGTAAAAGGCTCAATGAGCTACCGGTGCCGGAACTGAGCGCACGCCGTGCCTGTCGGACGCGCTGTTGGCTCTGAAACTCGATCTCCTCCTCCTCCGTGAACGTGCCAGTCTGGTTGTTCTCCACTGTGAGGACATTAGCGGTGGAGGCACGGCGTGGCAGCGTCGAAAGCGACTGCGAGCGGCCTCCGCGCCCAGGCACAGGCCCAGGCGCAGGCACCGGTACGGCCACGGGCTCCTCCACGTCCTTGAGACTGGGGGCCAGCGTCGTCGGGGACGCGACGGCGACGGTGACCACGTCAACGAACTGGCCGGGCATGAACGTCTACGATAGAGTTAGTTCGGAAGTGACGAGACGCTCCAGTTGACGCTTACGCAGTGGACGGCGAGTTTGATAATGAGCAGAGAGCCTGCAGTGCACAGGAAACTCGAAAAATATTGTAGGAAAGCGTAAAAAAGCTTTGAAAATGCAACTTTGGCAACGGCTGCTGGGGCGGTTTCTTTGGTAAGCAAAGCCGACTGAAAGCGAATATTCTCACTAGGCTTTGCCTAAAAAAGCAGGTGGCGCTCTCATCTCGGAGCGGAACTGCAAGCGGCGGCTGCTCTCTCGCGCGAGATCCGCCCGAAACCCACGCGGCCCAAGCAGACGGCAGCTTCTTGTGGTCACTGGCAGAGACTGCAGAGTGCTGGCTGAACACGCTGACAGCCGTGGGCTGCGTATCAACACGAACGCGCGCCTTCGCCGCGGCTTCTATAGTTCCGACGTCGAAGCGTCAGCAGTCGAGCGACTATCCATCCCAATGCTCTGCTTGGTGCTCGAAGCCGGCGACGGTGGACCGTAGCGGAGCCGGCCGATGTCAAATGGCGCCCAGCTGGCGGCGACTTTGCGGCTTATCCACGCGCTTTGCACGACGCAGAGCGTGTCAGGGCGTTCTCGGAGAGCGTCTGGCTCTGGCGGCTATGGTGGTCACGGCACGGATAAGGAAGACAGCGGAACATTCGGCAAACAAGCAATAGCATGCGTCGAGATCGCGCCGGCATATCATGATATTTTCGAGATGCGGATCGTTTCGATCTCGTTTTTTTTCTTTGCCCGGTGCAAATTTTGGTGGCGCTTTGCCGCACTGGTGCTAAATAGCAAGCGTTTTTAAAACCGGGCCGTTATGTTGCTTTGGTAGTCGAGTGGTCATTGTAGCTGAAGCGGAAGATGGCTACAGATCGCGACCGTTACCGGCGCGAAAGGGCGCGGGAATTGACTGCTCGTCTTGTTTTTTTTTTTTAAAGTGCCCAGTTTGACGCGAAGCATACATGTACCTGAAGTGCGCGGTGTATTGTACCGTTGTCAGACTTCACACACAGCATAGCGCAACATAGCGCCATCAAGTCGGAAGAAAGGGCTTCGTCGTGCAGACAGCCATTGCAGTGACATTACACTGGCGGCTGAGTCGATGGTTCTACTCGTATCTTGGCAGCTGAGCGGTACCAACCAGTCGTCGCAAGTATTCCCGGCTCTGTAGTCGCCTAGAAACGACCCGGAGCTAATGCGGTGGCTTCCGATATCGAAGACTGTCGCAAACCAGCAGAAGAATTGTTGTGTACAGGAACTCCTGTCAATGATCAAATATAAAAATTGTCTGCCACTTTAACATGATAACGTGTCAATGATATACTACTGTATTTGCTGTAAGGTGTGAGGCTCACAGTGAGCCACATAAAATAGAACTTCAACTTCAACACTAAAAAAGGTTCCACACTGCATTGGCGAAGGTGGGTAGGAAGGCGAGGGCACTACATGCACAATCAGACTATTAAGCTCTATGAATCACAGCAACCACTGCTACATGTAGCTGAGCCTCGCCATAATGTCATGGACTGACGTCATACTTTCTGGGATGCTTCTCAATTAAAAGGGCCTAAACTTTCGACTACTTTTTTAAATGTATCGGATAGATCGATTCCGAGGTAAAATTATAATGCTCAGACAGGATACTCTTCAGGGTTGAAACTCATCGATCGGCTATCGTGGCTTTCCCGCCCGCGTAGTTTCCAAAAACCTTTTTACTGGAATCCACAAATTTTCTGCAGTAAGCAAAACGATTTTTGCTTGGTGTTTGACGCGCGACAGCAGGACGGAGACCAGAGCCAGGAGGACAGCAGGAGAACGGTCAAGACAGCGAAGACCAGCAGGAGAGTGAGCAGGACAGCGGAGACCAACCAGAGGACGACCAGAGCAGTGAAGACCAGCAGGATGACGACTAGGACGATGCAGACCAACAAGAGGAAGACGTGAACAGCAGGAGCCGGATGACGAAGACGAAGACAGTGACAAGCAGCACCCGTGGATTGGATCGTGGGCCGGGTACACGACCCATATCCAAACCTGTGACCTTTGCCAGAAGATCGTGAGCCTGAAAGGGCGTTGAAGCCGTTTATGGGTGACAATTGTGCGGTGCAGAACGACGCAGGAGACCAGTAGCAGTGCATGTGTAAGGACTAGGAATAGCTAGGACTCAGTTGAAGATTAGCCGTGAAGCCGCGAGGACGCACGGTCAAGAATTGTTACGCCGGTTTGGTGTAGTGACAGCAGTTAAAGAAGCCAACAAAGACTCTAGTACTAGTAGCAAAGGGAAGGTGGCGTACACTGGGTGTGACTGGAAACGGGTATCAGCAGCCCCGTAGGATTCTAGCGCTCGCGGTATCAGCAGCCCGCCGAGGTATCAGCAGCCCTCTGGAGCGTTAGAATTTGGCAAAGATCCTGGTGGAAACCCACTACTGCATTCAGCACGGAGAATTCGTGTCCAAAGCCGTGCATTTATTGATATTAGTGTGTGTTACTAGGGCTGAGGAGACGTAGCTAAATAGACACCGTCCTCTGATCAAGGACAGGACTATCGGCTGTGCAGTGGTGACTGAACAGAGCAGCGCGTAAAAGAGCATTTGCTTACTCTGCGAAGGGCCCAAAAATTGAGGCCGATAACCTTTTCGCGAGATATGGACATCTCCACACACTCGTGACCGACCACGAACAATTTTCAGGTGACATTTACGCCAAACTACTGGAAGTTCCAGGCTGGAGTTGGATATCCATGATTCGCAAACAACGGACACAGCAACGATTTGAATTTGACTGAAAACGCTAGCGAAACTAAGTACACGTGAGCCTTAGTGGTGCCCAGAACTGCAAAGCCTCATACTGCGCAGCAGCCACCTAATGAACGATGTCATGCCAGCACTTTACATTGCTTGAGAATATTGATCTGGCAAGGAATTTGAATAAACGAGTGGTATATTGTGGATTTAATTCAGTCTACCGCTTCTGAGAAATTAAAGTATAAGAATTACACTTGCTATTAGCTCGAAAGCGCTTCGGTAATTGAGACACTCAGACTCTTAGGATCTGTGGGGTCATTGATGTTTATCTGTACAATCTACAACGAAAAAAAGGTCCGAAAAAGTGTCCTACACGTGAAAGCGAGAATTCGTAGTTAAGTTTACTGCCTTGGGTTGAGGGGTTATGGTTCGTTTGAAGCGTATACTGCGCGGCCTGGTCCCTCGCTAGCAGCAAATTCCAGCGAGGCTTGTAAATTAATATGGTCTATAGGATCCGAAGGAAGATAATGTGAAGATGGCAAGAAAGTCTTCAAAAAGATCAGGATGCGCACAAAGGATCTATCGTCAACTACCGACCTATACTCTATTTGAAACAACGAATTATTTCAAGTACTTCCAACGCATCCAAATGCTATACTTCGAAGTAATTCAGTACGCCAGCCTACACAGCTATTCACAAAACAGAAGAAAAAAATAAGTCGCCATCGATAGAACTTCCTAAAAACAATATTCTTGATTTTTTTTGTACTAACTGGCTACCGGTACTCTTTTTCATGTCTGTGCAGATAGCAGCAATATCTTTAGTAAAGATTCTTTACCGATGTGAGACTATCACGCATGCGTGTCGCTGCATCTTAACTGGTGTGAGACTATCACTTACTTCAAGTATTTCTTACCCAGCATCCCAAAAGATCACTTTTAAATTCTTCCCCTTCGAGGCAACGTTGCCCGCCACCCAAGCCATGGCTAACCTCCCCGATCGAACTCCAGACACGAATATGACCATACCGATACGGTCAGTAGTCAAGTGGATCAAGGAAGCAAAGACATCAGTAGCCGAGCGGAAAACTAGCACGTTAGCGGAATCGGAGCAGCTCACGGAGTTTGTCAAGTTCCTCGCGGCACCGCATCCGATGTCTGCCGAGGTTGCCCAGCACATTCAGCAGATGACAGTGACCATGACAAACGTCATGGTCAAAAGCAACGCAGCTATGGGGGAAAAGTGCGCGGTCTTCAAGGCTTTGGAGCAACTCCAGCCAATTCTGGAGGTTTTTCTGGATGACAATTCAAGCGCGAAGGCCATGACGACTGGAGTCATAGAATACGCGAGAAAGCAACACGCAGTGGAAGACGTCGAAGATGCAGAGACGACGAACGCCGGTGAATCCGAGAACCAAGACGGTGATAACAATCACCTTAACGTGACTCCAATCCAGTTGAACCACCAGGAGGTGGAGGAAGGCAACTTATCTCCGTCAGCGTTTTCTCCGGACCAGTACTATCGGTTCGAGGCTGTTGCTCATTCGTCCGAACCCGACCACACTGATATTTTATTGCCAGAACCGTCTAGTGACGGTTGTCCAAGCAGTCCACCGCAGCAAGAAAGCAACAGTCCCAGCTATTCGCCAGCGTCTGATAGTGACGATCTTCCAGCCGAGTTAAACGATCCAACGGATGATCTTCCCGCTGAACCAGACGCGACAACTCAATACGGGAAAATGAAATCGCTACCATCGAGTGAAACACCATCCAAGAAACCGAAACCCATGCCGGATCGCTATCGGTTTGATATCACCCGATACTGGAAGGATGCACCTCGTGAGATTCAGACCCGAATCGAAGAGCGCTTCGAGCGAATGGAGCCACAAAAGAAGATGTATGATGGTGTGAATATCGATCCAGTCAAATGGAATGCTTTTTTCTGGATCCCAGAAAAAACCCAACGCGATTTGCTTGACAATTGGCCACGGATGATCCAGGAGTTGTCGAGGAGACTACCCAAGCCAAGTACTTTTTCGCTTGAGAAAATGATTCACGATCCCAGCTACGCTCGTTTCCGCGCGCTCTACCAAAAGCTCCGCGAGCCGAAGATGTTGGCCACCGCCTGGGAGCGAACGCATACGATTCATCCCAACAATAATCAGTTGGAGAAGTATGTCACGGAGCGGCGATCGCGGTCGAATTTGTTGCGGAAACTGTGGGGCCGGTACTCAGAAGAAGTCAAGCGACTGGTATTCGGAAAGCGTCTTCCTTGGGAAGTGATTGCAGATTTATCTCTACCATTACCGCCGAAGCACCAACATCCTTGGGATCCTGTAGACCCGGACAATTTACAGGAGTCACTGGAAATCGCTGATAATGCGGAACCTGTCCGCGTATATTACGCGACAGATGACCCAGAACCGCCCCAGCCTCAACCAGTAGCTGCAAAAGCTAACGGCAAACGACGAGCACGCAACACACAACGAATTGGCAAGCAAGTTCGATTTGCAACTACGCCAACAGCAGACAGCACGAAAGATGATGGATATATCTTTCGATCTTGAGCAGGAACAATCTTTTGGACAATGCATGTTTTTCTAGGATAAGTTTTTTTTCAATAGTTTTACGAGATGGCCTCGAGAAAACTCCCGTTCTACATGTAGAGCACATATATCATGCCGTTCCGTGTAGCAAACTAATGCGAAGGTACATCTTTTTATAACATGTCTCCTGTGTAGCAAACTACATGGAATGTCCTTATATATGCACTGTAGTCCTGAAACTCTGTCAGAGCTCTAATATACAAGCTACTTCAGCTTTTCTTTGTTGTGTTGCTGGTGATCCTTAACCTACCACAGACGTAGTACATCACACTTCTATCCATGACACCTTCCGAATCTTGCTTCAGCTTTCGATCAGCAAAAGATCGATGTTGACATGGCTACATCCTAGATTTTCATAGAGCGTGCATTGACGAATTTTCGGCACATCGTCAGCCAGCGATGCAGTCGCCGTCATCAACTCCGTCTCAATTGGCCAGTTCCCAAGCAGCGCCTCGTGCTCCCTTACACGTTTGACGCGACCATGTCGAAGCTGCTGCTCTTCCTGGTCCTATTTGGCTTGGTGGTGTCCAGCGTCACGCACGGCGCCGACACGCTCTGTTCACTCCCACCCGTCACTTACGCCGACGCAAAAGTGACTTACCCGGACTCTGCGTTCGCGCTGGATCATCTCGAGACTTTGGGGATCGCCACTTGGTACTCGGACCGCGACGTCAACGGCAACGCGACGCAGACAGTGGTGGACCTCCTTGCAGCGTGTCCAGCGTCCTCAAGACTGAGTGTGGTGGTCTATGGATTGCCCAACAAAGACTGCAGCGCTGGGTACTCGAATGGGAACAGCACGGTGAAGACGGGCGAGGACTACGAAGAGTTCATCACCAACTTGACAACGCTTGTAGGGGAACGCAAGGTGCTCTACGTATTGGAGCCGGATGCCGTGGGTTTGCTTGCCAATCAGGGCTGCGCGGTGGAGTTCGGCTACCAGAGTAATCTGACCACTGCGATCTCCCTTCTATCGGAGAACCCGAACGCCGAAATCTACCTCGACGTCGGCTTCTGGACGTTAGAGCGCTCGGATTCGGCGGATATCGTGGCTCAGATCGTTAAGGAACTCGCGCAAAGCGGCCGCGTAAAGGGGATCGCACTCAACACGTCCAACTACCGCTCCACTACACAGATCGCTGACCTCTGCTCGAATTTCCAGACAGCTGTGCAGTCCACAGACATGCACTGTGTGATCGATAGCTCAAGGAATTTCCAAGAGTTCGCCAATGCATCAAGCGCGGAGTGGTGCAACGTGAGGAAAGCAGGGATTGGGGCGCCGCCCACGAACGTCACCGACCTGGACAACATTGACTACTGGCTGTACGTGAAGCCCCCGGGAGACAGCGATGGAACGTGCGTGGACCAGTCGACAGACGCCATGCGTGGACCTCCCGCCGGTGAGTTCTTCAACGACCACTTCGTTAAACTCTGGAACCAAGGATACTTCGTCAATACGCAGAGTATGGCGACCATTTACGACCCGAACGCCGAGACTTCTGGAAGTGTTGGGCGAGCGTCAATTGCTTGGGTTGTCACTGTGCTCAGTACGCTATGTCTGGTCATACGTTGGCTGTAGCTGACAGAGATGGCAATCCTACCAAGTACCGTACATCGACCTGCTGAACAGCGGGTACTGACAATACATCGCATTGAACTTTATCAGTGGCGGTCTGCCAAATTTGTTTAGCTTCCTTTTAGACAGCCGCGAAGATACTGTAAAGATAGCGATCTTATGAATGAGCAACAAGCGTCAAGCCTGACTCATTCGAGCACGAGCCGCTGGTGGATGTTCCTGCTCATTTCCGACCTGCTCGCCGACTGCAAGCACAAACGCTGTAAAAATGACTTGAACTGCGCCCGTCTGTACGTGGATGCATTCACTCGTTGCTCCTCCACATGCTCTTAGGTAGTACCGGTAAAGATACGCTAATGGTTTTCGCAGAGAACGAATTTCAGCAAGCACAGTTTCTCGGTGAAAAACGAAAACGAACAAAATGATCCATGGACCATGGGCCATGGCTCGGTTCGCCGTGGATTTGTTCGTGAAAGGATCGAACGCGGAGGACGACAGCGTTGGGTACAAAACGCTTCCGCTCGAGACAAACCCGCGCGAGTAGGCTACGCCGTAGGCCCTACGGGTGCAGCACCGTGCATGGCCGACTTTCGAGCTAGAAAACGTAGCATGATGCTACGCTGTTCGAAGTGGCGTACGTACGTCAGCGCAGGCCAAGACGCCGGAAGTTCAAGCCTCGAGTGTGGACTTTCAGGCGCAGATTTCATAGTGGCAAGGTGGACGCACGGCAGCAACACATGGGCGATGTTCGCGTTGAAATTCAGCCAGTTCGCTGGTACGCAGGCAAGCGTCTCATGCATCATATTGAAGCATTGCTGGCAGCAATGCCATTGCCAACGCAACGGCTCAAGGAATCAAAACACGGGAGCAGCGTGCAGAGCTCGGGATGTGGCCGGATTTCCTCCACATGCCAATTACGAACGGCGACCGTCGCGGCGTTGAGGCGATCTAAGAAGGTGCATCTCGCAATAAAAGACTCGGCTTCCCGCACTTTTACCGAACCCGCCTTTGCAGACCACGCAATTGACACGGCCCGGCTGATCGGCGCCGCTCCCTACGGCGATGCCGGGAAGCAGCTCCGGCGGCAGACTCGAAAAAGACCCCGACAGCAAAGATGTTCCGTAAGTTCGCTGTCTGCACGGCCGTGTTGGTAGCCGTACTCTCCAACGAAGCGTTGGCCCTGCAGCAGGGCGGCTCGTTCACCCCGACGACAGGCGGCAACCAGGATGACTCATACACCACCACCTCGACCAAGGCACCCGTTGTGACCACGCAGACCCCCACCACGACGGTGCCGGCCACCACGGCCCCGGCCGTGACGCCTACCGCGACGACGCCGGCTCCGGTCGCTACCCCCGCGGCTACCACGCCCGCTCCGGAGACAGAGGCGCCGGCCGCTACCCCCGCGGCTACTACGCCCGCCCCGGAGACGGAGGCTCCGGTTGCTACCCCCGCGGCTACTACACCCGCTCCAGAAACGGAGGCTCCGGTTGCTACGCCTGCCGCTACGACCACAACGCCCTCGACTACCCCGGCTATCACTACGCCGTCGGTCCCCACGACAGGCACGGAGGCGCCCGTTGCGACGCCGTCTGCTACGACCACGACGCCTTCGAGTACGCCCGCTGTCACCACCCCCTCGGTGCCCACGACCGGCACTAAAGCGCCTGTTGTGACGCCGGCTGCTACCACGCCGACGGATGAGGAGGGATCGACCGGCACCAAGGCTCCGGTCGCTACCCCTGCCGCCACGACCCCCACGGCTGAGCAGGGCTCGCACGCTTCGGACTGCAATCCGAACTTCCCCACTGAGGAGACGGAGGCTCCTGCCGCTACGCCCGCCGCGACGACGTCGACCCCTGCCGTGACCCCTGCTGTCACGACCACGACGTCCACGAAGGCGCCTGTGGTTACCCCCGCCGCCACTACGTCGACCAGCGTGGAGAGCTCAGCTTCGAAGGCTGATTCGGCCTCGGCCTCGACCACCGAAGACTCGGGCAGCGACAACATCGAGCAGACCGCTCAGCAAGCCACCACTAAGTCCGGTGACGATGCCAAGTCCAACGGCAGCGGCAGCACGCTTGCTCTCGCCCTTATCGGCACGGTGGCGGCTGTCGCCGCGGTCGGCGTTGCCGCTACGCGTATGAAAAAAGCTCGCGACGCCGACGCCGCGCTGTCGACCCCGGGCGACAGCAACGAGAACATCCACATTGAGATTAAGCGCACGCCTGCCGGCGGCAGCACGATTCTGTAAGGCGTCTTTCAGGTCGTATTCTCCTCTTTGTGTATGAGGTTTGTTCGTCTAGGCTAACCCCAAGTGGATAAGGTTAGCTTTCTCCTCATGTAGCTTCTCCCTAGCGAGTTTATTTGGAAGAGGACTACGAGGTAGACAACATTCCAATGCATGTAGTTTTGGGTCTTTGTCCCGTTCATTTACCGGTGATACTGACTCTCTGGCTTGAGCACAATTCTAGGCTGGGCTCGCCATAGAGCAAAGCGAAGCGTAGCACACAAGGGCGGACTACCACTGTGATACATGCAGCATCGAGAAGTTCTAGGTGGCATTGACGCCGACGTCACCACATTGAAAGCGCGAACATGCCTTGTTGTACGGTTCCAGAATCTGAAAGCCACACGCTGCTCGAGCCAGCTGCGGACACGGCGACTTCCATCTGGGCGCGGGTCATGTTGGGTCTCCATGGATTGGCCAGGATAGTACTTCGCGATGGTGGCAACGTTCTTCCACCGCGCGTCTTGTGCCCTTGCTGCAGTGCAGTGCAGTAGCACTCGCGAAATTGCTGCCCGTGCGGTTCGAACAGTCTAACGGCGTGGGTCAAATTGCGTAGATCATGCTGCGTTCGTTTCGTTCGGCTGTAGCAGCTTCGTTCTTGCTGGCACTGGCTGAGACGAGACTTGTCCAAGCAGACACTTTGTGCTCGTTACCCCCAGTGACCTACGCGAAGGCCAAGACGGCGTACCCTGCGTCGGCATTTGCCATGGAGGCTTTGGAGAAATACGGTATCGCGACCTGGTACTCGGATCGCACTGAGAATGGAGACTACGCTCAGGCCGCTGCCGACCTCGTGTCGTCCTGCTCCGAAGACTCACGGATCAGTGTCGTGGTCTACGGCCTGCCCAACAAGGACTGCGCAGCCAAGGAATCGGCGGTGGGCAGTACCGTGCAGTCCGCTTCGGACTACGTGTTGTTCCTGAATACGCTTACGTCGGCTATTGGTAACAGGAAGGTGCTGTATATCCTCGAACCGGACGCCATCGGATTGCTCGCAGACACGACCGGGTGCGGCCAAAGTGCTGGGTACTTGGCGAACCTGCAGACTGCTATCGGTTTGCTGTCCCAGAACGAGAACGCTGACATTTACTTGGATGTGGGATACTGGACCCTCGAGTACCCGGCCACATCCACAGCCGTAGCGGGCATTGTGAAGCAGCTTGTGTCTGCTGGCTCCAAGGTCAAGGGGATTATGCTCAACACGTCGAACTACCAGTCCACCGTCAAGTTGTCAACGCTCTGCAGCAGCTTCCAAAGTGCAATCGGCTCGACGGATCTCCATTGTATTTTCGACACGTCTAGGAATTACCACGGTGCGTGATGCGAAGATGCTGTCGGAAACATCGACTAACCAACCTTGTTCATTGTCTGTCAACAACAGGCGGACCTTCTTCTAATGAATGGTGCAACGTCAAGTCGGCAGGAATTGGAAGTCTGCCGTCAAGTGAGACTGGAATCAGTAACGTCGACTACTTCATTTGGGCCAAGCCCCCTGGAGACAGCGACGGCACTTGTGATGGCCGGACGTCGGATTCCATGCAGGGACCTGGTGCTGGCATCTTCTTCAACGACTTGTTCCAGTCACTCTGGAATCAAGGTGTCATGGTTACCGAGAAGGGATACCCAGCCATTGACGGTACCGTGCGCAGCTCAACAGGTTCGACGACCCAAGCTTCATCTACCGGTAGTCAACAGCAGGGCCAGGAGGTTGCCACCTACAACGCATCAGCTCCAACGACAACGCCTTCTACCGGTACTTCGACTCCAGCACCTGCCGATCAGACCAGCTACGAGTCTGCTGGAGCTCAAACTAGTCTGCAAGCT
The DNA here is from genome assembly GCA_001314345.1 of Phytophthora multivora. Classification (NCBI taxonomy): domain Eukaryota; phylum Oomycota; class Peronosporomycetes; order Peronosporales; family Peronosporaceae; genus Phytophthora; species Phytophthora multivora. The sequence goes on from LGSM01000379.1 coordinate 20,626, forward strand.
GGAGGAGACTCAGCGCCAGCTCCTACGACGCCGACTCCCGTGTCGAAGGCGGCCGATAGCCTGCAGATCTCGACCGAGAGCTCGAACAGTACCACGATGGGGGCAGGTGTCATTGTCCTGATTGCTCTGGTGGCTGCTGCAGTGGTGGCTCTCGCCGCCATTGTGAGCATCCGCCGCCGCCAGAAGAAGATGGTGAACGCAGCAAAGACCCCGGAGCTGTCGGCGTTGGCCCCACTGCCAACGACTATCGTGGATTTCCGCCCGCATAGAACGACACTCGCGAGAAACCCCGAGATTCTCTAAAACAAATAATAGTCTAGATTGTTAACGTCTAGATAGAGGAGACACTGGGCAGATATATGTGTCGTTGTGTCCTGATTGATGGTTGTGAGGTAACCTTTCTTCGCCTTAGACAGCGAATTCTCCTTACGAACGGTAGCAGTACTTGAAGTAGTACTACTGAATATTAGAAAATATAATCACTGCCAAATCTTCAGAAGATGCCAGCCAGATGTAATACAATACATGTAGTACAGTATGTGTACGTGCAGTAGAACTATGTAGCATTCGTAAAGTATTTAAACTAGTATGAAAACAGTAACACTAGAAAAAAATCAAAAAGTATTCATGCTAGTAATAATACATTCATACAATTTTTATAGAACAGCAGTTGGATTCTCATTCGAAAAGATCTCCATCCAGCAAGAAGAACTTGGCCAATAATGCCCGTTCCGCAGACTTATCGCGCGTACCAGTACGACAACTACGGCCCACTGGCCCAGGAGCTGAAGCTCCGTCTTTCCGTGAAGCGTCCAGAGCTCGGGCCCAACGAGGTCCGCATCAAAGTGGCCAGCGCCGCGATCAACCCCATCGACTACATCCTCCTGGAAGTGGCGGGTGAAGCCTTCACGGGCAAAGTGCCAACTGCTGAGAAGCCGTTCGGCATCGGCTTTGACGCTTCGGGCACTGTCGTCGAGGTGGGAAATGAGACAAAGCGCTTTAAAGTGGGCGACCAGGTGTACGCCATGACGCCGTTCACTGAGTGCGGCACTGTGGCCGACTACGCGATCTTCAAGGAGGATCTCGTAGCATTAAAGCCCAAGAACTTGACGTTCGATCAAGCTGCGAGTATTCCTTTGATCGGCCTTACGAGCTATCAAGCTCTTGTGGAGCACGCGAAGCTCCAGAAGGACGAAAAGGTGCTCATTCTTGGCGGCAGCAGTGCTGTCGGCATGTTCGCCATCCAATTGGCGCACACGTTGGGAGCTCGTGTGGTCGCCACTACGAGCGCCAAGAACGCAGAGTTCATCAAGGGCCTTGGCGCGGATTGTGTCGTCAATTACCACACGCAGAAGTGGGGGGAGGAGCTGGAGCCGCACTCGGTGGATGTGATCTACGACTGTGGCATGGAGGCCGACGCTTGGAACGCCGATGCGCAGCTGATTCTGAAGCAGAACACTGGGCGCTTCGTGTCGCTGCTGCCGCTGACGGAACCGGTGCAACCTGCGAAGTTCGGGGCCAAGAATTGTGGTAATGTGCTCGTGTACCCGACGGCAAAGGGACTCGATGAGATCACGACGTACCTAGAAAACGGTACGATTGTCCCTATCATCGACACGGTGTACGAGTTTGAGAAACTCCAGGCGGCATTGACGAAGCTCAAGGGAAGACACTCGCGTGGTAAACTGGTGATCAAGGTGAACCCCGAGATCCAGGCGTAAGTGGAGGTGACGGGTTATGTGTTGCGTATGTTTTAACGAAATCGAAGTGCACATCCTGAGTGTGTACAATTGATATTGGCGTTCTGGATTCAATGCAAGAAATACTGGAAATGTTTGCACTTACCTTACTGCTTGGCCACTTCAATGATGACCTGGTGTGACAGGCAGATCTTCATCACGTCGATGACATTTTCCAGCGGGTGAACCGAGTCGATAACCGCCTTGACGTTGCCAGCTTCAACCAGTTTCTTCAACTCCAGCACGAATTCGGTGCACGGAGCATTGAAGATCTGGTGCAGGGTGACGTTGATGGCCGATACTATTGGCGAATCGACCACACCGATGGTCACGAAGATGCAGTTTGCTCCTTGAGTATTTTGGATGGCAAACCCGCCGGTCTACCAGCTCGTTTGGCCAGCCAACGGCACTCCCGCTGCCTCGTTCCATGTCATGTTGGTCGGCTTGTGCGCGAGGAATTTGGCGTCCACGTTGATGTATTCGCCGAATCCAGCCACGGCCTCGTCGTTGATCTGGTCGTCCTGGACGTCGCTGCCAAGCTCGACGACCTTCCCGGCCAGATCGAGAACGGATTCTCCGGCGTCGGGTGCGTGGACACCAGGGCGGGTCCGTACTGGATCATCTTGTAGTCGATCGGATTCAAGGCGGCACTGAAGACTGTGACGCTCACCTCGTTCGGATGAAGAGGCTTCTGCTCGGCTTTCGGGTTGAGCTTGATCTTCTTAAACTTTAAGTTAAAGGGGTTCTGCCGTACTAGTAGACCTTACACGTTGAGGGGAGTATCGACATGCTTTGAAGTTGGCGTTTTGATAACTGCAGCGATGGATGAAGTTCGCTTGGTTCAATGCATTCCATGACGTAGGTAAGAGTTGTTCAACACTTTTACAGGAATCTACGATACTTTAAACTGCATGTAACGCTACAATTCACAGTGATTACAAAGAACGCAAACGCTTCTTGGACTTCTTGGCCTTGCAGGCGCTACGCGATTGGATAGGACCGGTCTGCTCCGTAGTCGTAGCCTCTTCAATCGGGGCCGTGGTAGACGGAGCACTAGTGATAAAGGGCGTGGTGGAAGTGTAAGGAGCCATAGTCTCCGTTGCAGGCGCCATGGTGGACGGACTGGTCGTTTCCGGTGTCGGCGTGTACGGAATGGCCGTCGGCGGGTTGGTAGGAGCTTCAGTCAAAGTGGTGTCAACTGGAGCAACAGTCCCCGCACTTTGTTCCTGGTTCCAATTGGAGCTACCAGCAACCGGTGGGGTGGTGGGTGTTGAAGTCTCCTGGTCCTGGTCCTGGTTTACGCTACCGGTACTCGAGCTTGGCGCAGACGTGGTGGGCGATTGAGTGTCGGTACTGGAGCTATCGCCGATCTTGGGCATCCCCTGCTCGCTCACGAAGTATCCTTGGTCCCAGAGCTGCTTGAAACCCTCCAGGTAGAACGAGCCAGCCGAGGGGCCGCCAGTAGTAGCGCACTCTCCGTCACTCTCTCCGGGCGGTTTGATCCACATGAAGTAGTCGATGTTCGAGACGCCGGTCTCCGACGTAGGGGGCTTGCCGATACCTGCTGTGGGGACATTGCACCAATCGGTCGTAGGGTTTCCGTTGTAGTTGCGGCTGGTGTCCACGATGCACCTCATGTCAGTGGAGCCCATGGCGCTCTGGAAGTTGGTGCAGTACGTGGCACACTCGTCGTTGGAGCGGTAGTTGGATGTGTTGATCGTCACGCCCTTCACCCGACCACAGGCACCGATTTCCTTCATAGCAGTAGCCACCTTGCCCGTGCTGTCGCCGTACGCCAACATCCAGTAGCCAATGTCCAGATACAGCTCAGCGTTGGGGTTAACGGACAGTGCTTCCACCGCAACTTTGAGGTTGTCAAGGTACCCAGCCGATGCACCGCAGCTTCCGTCCTGCGTCAGGAGACCCAGTGCGTCTGGCTCCACGACGTAGAGCACCTTACGATCGCCGACGGCGTCCGTTAGTTCCTTCAAGAACGCCTTGTAGTCGTCAGTGCTAGTGACGCTTCCTCCGGATGACAAACCAGCAGCGCAGTCCTTGTTCGGAATGCCATACACGACAATGCTGAGCCTCGTTTCCTCCGAGCATTGGCTTAGCAACCCAGACATCATATCCGAATGCTCTTGGGTAGTCTGTCGGTCTGTGAACCACGAGGCGATTGCGTAGTTTTCGAGCGTCTCAATGGCAGTCGTAAGCTCGGGGTGACCCGCCTTAGCCCCCGTGTACGACGCCGGTATGATGGAGCACAGGTCTTCAGCACTGACGAGGCCAGAGAAGGCGAGGGCCATGCAGGACACGGCCGTGGTCACTAGGCGTGAGTGCAACATGTTGCCGAGCATCGATTGCTTAGTAAGGCGTTGTATGGTGCTTGGCAAATTGCAGAATGAGCCATTGCCGGCAGCCGTCAAGGCTACGACCACGAGTGCGCTGTCCGAGCATTCGCGGTGACTCTCAAGCAAAGTGGTCGTTTCTTGGGGAAAAAGAGTCAAGTTTTGCTCTTAGTTTTCTGGACCGGAGGAAACTCGACCGCCTCTCGTTGTTGCAGCATCCAACGCCTCACCACGAAGACCCGTGCGAGTTGAGTTGAGGCTTTCGTTGTTCGTGCACCAGCTGCTTAAGTAGAAGGCGCCGAAGCGTGAAAAGTTATCTGAGGCACGCGCGATCGTGCGCTCAAGTTCGGCGACACTTGACGGATCCTCGAATGTTTTTGTCTTGCTGCTGCCTGTCCTGATCGACGCACCACAAACTCACTGTGTTCGCTTGAAAGAGGGCACATGTAACTGAACGCATCGGATTCTAGAGACCGTTCCGACCAGTGACCCGTACTGCACTCAAAGGAGACGCAGTAGAGAAGTGGAGCCGAAACCAGATGATCGTAACTTTATTCCTGAACGCCAACGGCGAACGAGTGTGGCGTCGCTAGGAGCTGTGTGAAAAGTGCAAGCATTTGCTAGTCTTTTGCTTCGTGAATTGAAATTCGATAAGGAAATTCAGTACGAGCATACATACATGTAATTCAGCTCACCACTAAAGTATCTTTCACTTCAACTTCAACTTTGTGTGTGATGAATTTTGTATTTACCCGTACAACTTATGAAAACACGTAAGAATTCTTCCTTACTCACCGTAGACAGAACAAGCACCGCTGCACACGAAACATTCGCCTACAACTTGCGCAGACGCTTCTTGGCTTTACACGCGGCACTGGTCTGCGAAGTACTCGATCCCGTCGCAGTCGGAGTCGCTGTAGGCGTCGAGGTTGTAGCAGTGGGCGTTGCGGTAGTCGCGGTTGGAGCTGTAGTGACGCTTTGGGATGATCCAGTGTCCGCTGGAGCAACCGTTCCTGCTGCAGACTGAGTAGCACTGTCATAGTCTTGAGCAATCGAGGAGGTTTGGTCAACGCTGCTGCCTGTCGTCTGTGTACCCGTTTGGCTGCTCGTTTGAGTGCCCGTTTTGCCACTGCTCTGGCTGCCAGTTTGACTCGTGCTGTTGCTGCTGCTGCCTGAGATCGTGGACATTCCCTTCTCACTGACGAAGTAGCCCTGATCCCAGAGCGCCTGGAATCCCTCCTCGTAGAACGTGCCAGCCGTCACTCCAGTGAGGGATTCGTCCGAGTACGACGTGTCCGTGCAGATGCCGTCGCTCTCTCCAGGCGGTTTAACCCACATGAAGTAGTCGATGTTGCTAATACCGGTCTCCGATGTAGGCGGCTTACCGATACCAGCGGTCTTGACGTTACACCAGTCACTTGAGGGCGAACCATTGTAGTTCCTTGACGTATCGATGATGCACGTCATCGAGGTCGATCCCATCGCAGTCTGGAAGTTGTTGCAGTACGTGGTGCATTCATCGTTCGAACGGTAGTTCGACGTGTTGATAGTGACGCCCTTGAGAGTCCCGGACGCGCTTAATTCGTTGATGATCGTGGCCACCGCGGCAGCGTTCGTTGTGTCGGCTAGCAACCAATAGCCGACATCCACGTACAGCTCGGCGTTCGCGTTCGCTGATAGAGCAGCCACTGCGATCTTCAAGTTGTCGAGGTAACCAGCGGATTCGCCGCAGCCTCCATTGGCAAGGAGACCGACGGCGTCTGGCTCTACGATGTACAGCACCTTGCGGTCACCCACGGCAGTCGTCAGCTGCGAGAGGAACGACTGGTAGTCGCTGGTGCTCTGCACGGTTCCCGAAGACGACAGTCCAGCGTTGCAGTCCTTGTCGGGGATACCGTAGACCGCGATCGTCATGCGAGTGTCTTCGCTGCATTCGGACGTTATGCTAGACAACATGGTGGACCTGTCCGAGTCGGACAGTCGATCCGTGTACCAGGCCGCGATGGAATACTGCTCCATTGTCTCCAATGCCGTTGCAAGCTGTGGGTAGGTCGTCTTAGCGCCGGAGTACGACGACGGCGTGATGGAGCACAGATCTTCAGCGGAGGCCGTAGACCAGGTCAGTGCAGCCAGGGCAAGTGTCATGCGGAGGATCTTGACCATATTGCGTAGCGTGAGGCAAATTGCACAATGGACCACTGCAGCGAGCGCGGCATGAGTCTTATGCACCGAGATGTGGCGGATTGATGGTCTTGACGGCGATAGCTCTGCAGCTATCGTGGTACCTGATACAGTACGTCATTGACGCAAGCGCCAGCCGAAAGACTGCAGTGGGAATGGCATTGCCAATGTCCCGGTCAACGCCACCAAGATGTGCTGGAGTTTCTGATTTCGCGCCGTCGTACGGGACAGCCGATGATGTCGGACCAGTCTCACTTGACTCAACAAAGTGCCAGCTTGACGAACATCGAAGCTCCCAGCGCCACGTGCCGAGACAGATGGCGCTGAGCGAGCTGCTGCAGTGAGCTGGCGATAAGAAGCGCGCCGTGCTTCCTACTTACAGCAGCTCCGGACCCAGCTCCGATGCTATCGAAAGTCAGCGGTTTGCTTCATTCAGGCGGCGTGGCGCTTGTGATGAAAGGCGAAACGCTGAACTGTTGTGTGGAAGTTGAGACGGACGGCGTAAGATCGCTCGCTCTCCATTTCGGTGGCAGACTTCAAACTGTTGGACTACCACAATGCGACAGCAGATCCGATTGCACACTTCCACACGTACGGTATCTGCCAGGAGTGGCTGGCGTTGACAGCAGCGGATCGACTAGTAAAGCTCAGCTTTTACGGTTTGCCCACTCCCAAGCGCATGTACCTAGGTGTCCAGTAGAAATCACTGGCGCAGAGGGAATGGTATACTGTACAAAATGTTGGGTCATTATTCACAGCAACTTACACAATCAACGCAATAGATCGGCAGCTTCGCCTTACAGGTAACGTCTACGGAGTTTTGCCTTGCATTTTGCGCCGTCTGTGGGCGGGGTTTGAGTCGGAGCATTAGTTGGAGACGGAGTGCTCGCTGTCTTCTGACTAGCACCAGTGTCAACCGGCGCAGTAGTCGGCGTTGGGGTTTGCGCCAAACCCGTGTCCGAAGGGGAAACAGTACCCGCACCAGACTCACTAGAACTGTCGTAGTCTTGACCAACGGAGGACGTTTGATCCACAGAGCTGCCTGCTGCCGTCTGCCCGCCGTCCTGACTGTTTTGCTGCGTCGCATCGCCTGTGCCATCGGCGATCGTCTTCATGCCTCCTTCGCTCACAAAGTACCCTTGATCCCAGAGCTTGGTGAAGCCATCAGCATAGAACGAACCTGCCGCGGTTCCACCCGAACACTCGCCGTCACTCTCTCCGGGCGGCTTGATCCACATGAAGTAGTCCAGGTTCGAGACTCCCGTCTCCGATGACGGCGGCTTGCCGATACCTGCAGTAGCCACGTTGCACCAGTCGCTCGTAGGGTTCCCGTTGCTGTTACGACTGGTATCGACAACGCAGGACATGTCGTTCTTGCCCATAGCCGTCTGGAAGTTGCTGCAGTACGTGGCGCACTCGTCGTTGGAGCGGTAATTGGACGTGTTGATGGTCACGCCCTTGACTTTGCCGCAGGACCCGAGCTCCTGCATGATCGGCGCGATCTTGGCTGCGTTCGTCGAGTCCGCGAGCATCCAATAGCCAACATCCACGTATAGCTCAGCGTTGGCGTTAGCGGACAGCGCTGTAACTGCGACCTTGAGGTTATCGAGATACCCAGCCGATGACCCGCAACTGCCCTCTTTAGCGAGCAGACCGACCGCATCCGGTTCCACGACGTAGAGCACCTTACGGTCGCCGACAGCGTCCGTGAGTTCCTTCAAGAACGCCTTGTAGTCGTCTGTGCTCTTGACGCTTCCTCCCGATGAAAAACCAGCATCGCAGTCCTTGTTCGGGATCCCGTACACCACAATACTGAGGCGGGTGTCCTCCGAGCACTGGCTCAGCATACTGGAGATCATGGTAGATCGCTCGTCGGTGGTCATCCGGTCCGTGAACCAAGACGCGATGGCGTGTTGTTCGAGAGCTTCTAGAGCTTTTGACAGCTCCGGGTGATCCGTCTTGGCTTGGGCGTACGAGCTCGGCGCAATGGAGCACAAGTCTTCGGCATGGACGAGGCTTGAAGTCATTAGTGCCAGCGCTGTGGCAGTGGTAGCCAAGCGCGAGAACGAAGAACCGAACACCATTGTGCAGATAGAAGCGCCGACGAGTTGCAGTTCGTAGTTGGAGACGCCAGGCAAATTGCACAATGGCCGATCGATTGCGCCTTGGTGTTCGAACAAGCGTTGATGGGGTCGTGACTGCAGATGGAATGCTGTAGCCCTCTACCAAGTGGATCAGCCAGCTCGTTTGCTTCCCGTTCAACAGAGAAACCCCCTGCCTTTGGCCATACGACTGCGGGATAAGACCACGCCGGACAGGAATTGTATGGACACAGATGGCTTCTGTGTCGAGTCACGACTATTTCCTCCTGTTTAGAACTCAACTGCTGAATCAAGCGCTCAGCATCTGAAGGCACGGCTGTCTGCTCTTGTTGTCACGCAAAGAAATTGCTCAATTGCGCCACGCAGTTGCAAAAGTCCTGGCCTAAGGACTTGTCCGCCCAGACTGTAAGAGCTCGAGCTGAGTGCACATCGTCGTCCGTTGCCAGAGCAGTTGAATTCTCTAGTACATGTATCACTAAATGGTACGACGTGTGCGTTTAGAGCGAGAGTGTGTATTAATCTCAGGCAAGTTGATTCATCGGATACCGAATTGGTGTGACTCCACGCAAGTCGCTTCTCGAATTGAGCGTGGTTGTCTGGCTTTCTTCAGTGTGGTAATTTTGACTGCAACGCTCCCACCTGCTCCTTGATGGCGTCCGTCAACGCTTCCAGTTGGCGAGTTGAGCTGATACTGACTTCAACTTACCAGAGAGTACAAGTCTGCAGGTGGAGATTTACTCATGAGAAAGGAGGCAAATCTAGGGAGTGGTCACTAGCAACACTACTAACGCATTCTAAAGTCACCGTGTGCTGTACAAACATACTAGACGTCGATATTTTGACTACATGCACGAATCAAGCAGCTTAGAGCTTGCGGAACCGGCGCTTCACCTTACAGTTGCTGGTCTGCGATGCAGGAGCCTCAGTCGTAGCAGAAGGTGCCGCGGTAGTCGCCGTTGGAGCCGTGGTTGTCACTGTAGGGGCCGTCGTGGCCTCAGTAGTCTGAGACGCACTGCTGTCAACGCTCTCGGAGGCGCTGGTCTCAGTTAACTGGGAGGAAGTAGTGTCAGCCTCGCCCGCAGTGCTATCCGACGTCTGCTGCGTAGTCTGAGAGGCGCTGTCGTCCTTCGTCTGCTGAGTCTGCGATGCACTGTCATCCGTGTCCGAGGAAGTCGCGCTCGTGGTCTTGGACGCGCTGTCATCCGTCGCTGGAGTTGAAGTGGTTTGAGAACTGCCGCCCTTAGACTGAGACGACGTCTGAGAAGCTGAGGTGTCGGAGCCGCCCTCCGCGATCGTATTCTTGCCGAGCTTGTTGACGAAGTAGCCCTGGTCCCACAGCTTCTGAAAGCCCGTCTCGAAGAACGAACCGGCCTCCGGTCCGCCGTTGCACGTGCCGTCGCTCTCTCCAGGCGGCTTAATCCACATGAAATAGTCCAGGTTCGTCACGTTCGTCTCGGACGTTGGAGGCGCGCCGATGCCTGCAGTGAGAACGTTGCACCAGTCGGTCGTCGTAGGAGCCACATAGTTGCGACTCGTGTCGGCGATACAAGTCATGGTTTTCGACCCCATCGCAGTCTGGAAGTTGGCGCATAGTTCGGAGATTTGCGACGTCGAGCGGTAGTTTGACGTGTTGATGGCGACTCCCTTGAGGGTACCGGACGTAGCCAGCTCCTTCATGACGGTCACCACCTTCGAGCGCTGCGAATCGTACTCAAGCGTCCAGTACCCAACGTCCACGTACAACTCAGCGTTGGCGTTGGCCGAAAGAGCCTTGACAGCAACCTTAAGGTTGTCGAGGTATCCGGCCGAAGAACCGCAGCCTCCGTCCTCTGCAAGGAGGCCAACGGCATCGGGTTCGACAACATATAGCACCTTACGGTCACCGACTGCGGTAGTCAGGTCCGAAAGGAACGTCTTGTAGTCCGCCGCGTTCGACACGGTTCCTCCGGACGAGTATCCGGCGTTGCAGTCCTTGTTGGGGATTCCGTACACGACGATCGTCATTCGGGAGTCCTCAGAACACTTGGACGTGATGTCTTTGAGCATTGTGGCTCTGTCGGTTGTCGAGAGGCGATCGGTGTACCAAGCAGCAATGGAGTAGTCTTCAACGGCGCTGATCGCAAACGCGAGGTCCGGATAGTCGGTCTTGGCCGTGGCGTACGACAAAGGAGCGATAGAGCAAAGCTCTTCGCCCCGCACGACGTCGATCGCGGACATGCTCAAGGCGAGCGCTGCCACAGTAGCGGCCGAACGCCAAATCTTGACCATTATTGGTGGAGTAGACACGGAGCTGCGCGTTGCGTGGCGGAATGGAGAATGAATTGCTCGCAAAGGAATTGAAACGCAGTGGCAAGCCACAAAGCGAGGATGCACCACGGCATGGAAGTCACGAACGGCGCCAGTCAAACCGACGTCCCTGCTGCGCTGCGATGCCAAGAAGATCAAAAGGAGCTCGTGTCAGTAGGAGTTTGTATGCGCGTGATCATCAAAGCGCTCGCGTTTATCATGGACAGCAGATGCTGTGACCGTCTGCTGCAGCGGAACTCAAGTGTTGGCAAATGGGTCATCGAACCAAACCATTGTTGACAGTCTGTCAATGACAGGTCAATCATACAGTACCGCGACCAGAACACATCGGCTTTACGAAAAGATTCAGAGCGGTCGTGACTCACGACCAGTCTGAATCCTTCGAACTGCTAATAGCAGTCTGCTATACCAAACAGCTTTTCAAGACCGCAACAGCCTTTTCGAGCAAGTGGGTGAACATTGTTTACAAGTTGCAAGCAATGATCTGCATGTACAGTACTCGCCCTTGCAAGTCGTAAGCATCGTTAGTGTCATTCCAGTTAAGAGCGGCTAATTGAATAAAAACAATCCGCCTCGGTTGCCTGGAAACGTGCTGGGGTGGAACTTGACTTTACACGACGTGTTTTTGCCGAAGGAACCGACGGCGCAGCACAGGCTCAAAGAGAGAGGCCGCTTCGCTTCCAGCCGGACTTCATGCTGCGATAACGATGCGGTGATGTACGCCATAGTCTCGTCGTTCGTGGCAGTCGCTGAACCACCTGGTTGGGTGAAGTTGGCAGAGTCATTTCCTGCCCTACAGGTGCGTGATCGTGCCTTTTAACGGGTCTTTGCCCTGTTCATTTCTATCGCTGAACTGAACGCGAGGTCACATCGCCGATGTGGCTCATCGTCGTCGCCGGAAGCTTTAATTTTCAAATTGACAAGCAAAATGTCGATCACCGAGACAATTGTCTGTAGACTACTTGCCATGGTAAAGCTGGACGTGACGTAATATAAACACATTTTTTTTAGCAGTTTGATACAAGTTAGAAATCGCTAGTAAGTGCATGGGCCGTGAATAAAAAACTTTAGTAAACGGCACGTAGCACCACCTTGCCACGCACGCTCTTCGACTCCAGCTTCTCCAGCGCTGGTAGCAACTGATCG
>LGSM01000380.1:0-32350 GCA_001314345.1 Phytophthora multivora
CCCCCCTTCGATATTCAGAGCTAATAGTATAATTCGATATTCAGAGCTAATAGTATAATATTACTGATATTTTATTACTGCGGGCTACGGTGGAACTGCGATAGTGGCGCTACAAACGTGGATGGACTTAACGGAGATGCTTATCGCGCCGCCTAATGGACACTGGCCGAGACAAGAGACTCTCTTGAAGAGAGAAGCGTAGAGAATGGTTGTACAACCTTGTATGCTGCTGCGGTAGACGTTTTAGGCACAGAATAATCGTTTACAACGCTCGGCGGTCCACACTGATGTTTAAAGGATGATAAGCAAGGCTTAATAAGGGCATGATCGATATCATGAAGGCTAAAGGGCGTGATCGAGATCATCGAGTTCGAGAGCTTCAAAAGCTTGGACGATTTCATTATCTGTACAGTTGCCGTACTAGTATTATATAAGGTATCGCCTGGGACTCAACAAATATCTTACCCTCGGCCTAGACTTGTGATTTATGGCGAATCGGACAATGCGAATGGCTAGTTACCCTAGATATTGTTCCTATCCCAGATTGGGGGGGGGGGGGGGGGGTTACAAAGTGCGAATGTTTTTGAAATTATATCATGAGGGACACCATGGCAAATCACAGGTCCCACGTCCTGGATTTAGTGACATCACTTAACCGTTGTCAGCTTCAGTGAGTAATGAAGTCTGTAATCTTTCAGGTGCTAGTCAGTATCCTTATAGACTGGTCAGTATCCTGAGGTTCGTTGAAAACACTGCATGTGAGCTGACCGTATTGATTCTACGCCCAATAATCCAATTTTGCATGGATCGCGATCATGTGGGGGTAAAGGGGGTTTCTTTGGTTGCTTCTCGGGAGTGGAGTGGCGAGCCCCAACACATTCCCGTCGGTACACTCCCACCATTGCAGCCCCTCACCGCGGTTGATCTCTTGGCGCCTTGCCGCACATTAGCTTCGCCAATCGGCTTGATTCGTCAGACGTCAGCACTGGGTATTCTTCAAAAGCATTAGAGAGCCACCGCCCCATCAGCTTTATAACCAGGCGATCGGCACCCGAATTCAACAGACTCGTCGCGCCCCCAATTCGGACCGATTGTGTTTAGAACAAACTGGTATCGAGACATGCCGATACCGCTGCACATTTCAGAGTGGCTACCACATCGGCCGCGTTAATCCCGTTTCCTTGACCAGTTGATAATATCGGCTGGCAGGCCCGTAGTTCTTAGTCCCGCAAAGAATCCATCGAGCCGCTTTGATGGGGCAACGTACATCGTCTGCTGAGCGATGACGGAAACGTCGCTCCTCGCGCCCGAACTGATTGTTTTTCGCACCCAATAACTGAATCCTCACGACACCCGCTTGATGTGGTTTAGTACGGCGTCCATCTTTGCCTTGGAATTCGATATCTCCTAGACGAAGTACGTATTTGTAGTGCTTTTTCCCAATGAATAAGTACTCCGAACGCCGCAGTAAGAAAAGAAAGGCGAGCAGCAAACCACCCCACAAAAGTTGGTCCCGTGGACGCCGCAAGTCCAAATTGCAGTAGACGACGCGGAGGAGATCGGGTGACAGCGGTTGCTGCTTGATCACGGGATCTGTAAACCTCCGAATTCCTCGAAGCAGAATTGCATGACCTGCAATCACCCCAGGATCGTAGCCTGCTGTGTGCTTGTGGGACCACCTCACAGCGCACAATTTGCTGCAGACCGCCGCGTATGTGTTCCCCTTTCCGGCCTTTTTCATACCATACCGCCAGAGGAACACTGCAAATGCTCCCAATTGAGCGGCTTTAGCATCGATGGTGTCTCGATTCATTTAATAATTAAACCCAAGGAAGGAACACCAACGTTCCCACTGATTCCAGGTTCGTCGATACTGGACCCGGGACGTATCGGCTAGAGCGCCAGCTCGGAACATTGCTCCCCGAGCTTCCAAAGCTCCTTGAGCTCGCTGGGACTTTGACCTGTGCCCATGAACACGACATATCAGAAAATTTCCTTGAGAGCTCCACCGATTGCCAGACCCTGCTTCCTGTATCAGTCATGACATTGTCACTACCCGCGATGTGTTGGGCGGTCGAGTAAAACTTATGCTGGACTTCAAAAAGCGCATTAATCACAGCACCACTTGTGCGAATGAATTCCTGCTTGAACACCGTTTTGCCCAGCTGACCGCCGACGAATTGTCTATCCAGAACCGGACGTGAATCGGGTCATCATGACTCAACAGAGACCACTGCTTGGCCCATACAATTGACGCAAATGCTGCGCTCATCAGCTCGCGAATGTTGATGCTGAAGTCTTTTACACTTGCAGCGTGATATTCAGCAATTTGTTTGAGTTCTTCTGCATCGAAATCCACCGGTACAAACTCTTTTTTCTAGGGCCAGAGTGCACAGAGACCGGAATCACTTTCGTCCATGCAAATATGATTAGGATCCCTTGACGCCACAAAGCGAGTCAACGGCACGGCATTGAGTCGTCCCACGCGAATAATCGCTGCAAACCAACGTAAATCGTCGCGGACATCTTCCGAAACGACTGGGTGTTGCTGCTGCCTCCGCTGAGAGAGGAATATGACCAAATGCCCCCGCCACATCCCCCGTGGCCATCCGAGCCAAACCAGGGGAATCTCGCTCGACATTCAGTATCCGTTGAGCTAAGACAGCAGCTACGTCGTAGGTGACATCGATTGTTGGTTCATCTTGGGCCTGATCGTTCACCAAGGTACCCTTCGGACATGAGAGGTCGTATATCACACGGGTGTCATGCGATAAGTCCGCTTCTCCTTTTGGTACTGCTCCGAATGGACTGCACGAGATGCCGTCAAGCTGTGGCAGCAGGCCGATGTCCAAGATCAAATATCCATTGTCATCTTGACCTTTGCGAATGCTTTTGACCACCGCATTTCAAGCACGCGCGACTGATCCATGATTTTGCGGAGGTATCTTTTGCTTAGAAAATTCGTTCCTCCAGGTTGGTTGAACTCCGTTCGCGGCTATGTTGCACCATCCTTTCTTGTATTGGTATGATTTCCAGCACGGGAGGTGATCCGGCACGCTTAAGGCTTTGTTCGGCCGGGGATCGCTCAGTGTTTTTCCCCGAACGTGGCGAATTAAGTCCGGTAGTCGGATTCTTGATCTCCGCAACAACTCACTGTAGACCGCTTGTTTCTCCCGATCGATCCGGTATACTTGCACTCCCTTTCATATAACCGAGGCCGGGCTCGTGGTCGGAAGTGATATCCCATAGTGGTTCAAGAGCTTCGTTAGATTGGGGGTAGTGGCGCCCTGCGGCAGGGTCAATAGGCACTCTCGTGCTCGCAAGGACATCGCGTATTGCCGTAGCTGGGCCTCCGTGTACGAAAGCAAACGCTGTGCTAGCGTGAGTTGAGTCACTGGTGCCTTCCGACGCGGCCCAGACTTGTCCAGGACGCCAGAATTTAATCGCGTCCCAACACAGTACCTGTCTGCAACCGTCTTGCAGCGGCTTATCATCGCCACCAACGTGGCTCCCAGCCTTGTAAGAGGTTACAATCGGTCTGCACTCGTCTTACAGCGGCTTGACAACGCCTTGAGTGTGGTGTTTGACCTCATCAAGGCAAACTACCTGCCTGCAAGTCAATGGTAGCGGCTGATCAACGCCGAACACGGGGCGTGGGGTCACTTCGGGGCCGTCAATATTTCTGCTATCCGTTAGCGTTTCACTTAGCGGTTGTGGATATCGTCGTTTGTCCTCTTTGCAAGCACCTTTGTGGCTCTCTAGAAGGTTATGACCAG
The DNA here is from genome assembly GCA_001314345.1 of Phytophthora multivora. Classification (NCBI taxonomy): domain Eukaryota; phylum Oomycota; class Peronosporomycetes; order Peronosporales; family Peronosporaceae; genus Phytophthora; species Phytophthora multivora. The sequence goes on from LGSM01000380.1 coordinate 3,777, forward strand.
TCGAACAAACCGCCGATGTGCCAGGTGGAGGCTTCTGCTCAGGCCTGAAACTAGACGCCTTCTCATCTGTTCCATGGCCTCCTCACGTTTTGGCGGCCCCGTCATCCTTGGTTGTACTGGTAGAGTGCAATCCCCCGTAAGCCTTAGCGATGAATGCCTTCACTAGGTTAGGCAGCTTCCCCAAAACAAAGTGTCCGCGATAGTCGAAAACACAGGTGTCTCATTCTCCAAGACAACATTCTACCGACAGAAACTTCATGCAGAGCTTTTCTCTTTCCGGATAAGTTGAGCAGCCACTACGCCCGGCGGGACTGGAATGGTTGACGCTTGACGCTTGCCCTTCGCCTTCCGCTGCATCTCCCCCCCCCCTGTGTCGAGACCTCTGCCTGGGAAGCTTCGTCGCTGCTTCCACTCTCAGGTTCGTGACACGGTGTACTACGCGGGCCTAGGACTCGTTATTGAACCAAAAACTCTTCTTCACCTCAACCGCGGTCTCCAAGTCTTCGCGCACGAGGCACGAGCGGAATTGCTCAAAACAGTCATCAATTCAGGCGACTAGTTTGGGGACAGCTTCGGGTCCTAATATAGTTTTTGTCTTTCGAAGAGAGAGTAAGAATCGACGAGTGCTGTCGACGAGATCCATTACGATCGACGGATACATCTCGTTCGCGAGCAGTGACAGAACTTCTAGAGAAGCTGATATGTCTGCTCTCACCGTGGCAATTGGTGGGTCTGGAAGCTTGTTCTTCACCGAAAAGTCCGTCATATCATACAGCCGACGAAATTCGCGTTCTTCGCCCACGCCCATAGGGGAGAAATGCATCGAAGAGAGACCTCGAAACCCAAAATCCCAGTCGAAAAATCCTCGTGCAGCTCCAGGGTGTGACAAAAAATCGAACTCTTTCGCCTTCGACTGCATAGTTTCAACAAACAATTGCGAATCTAAAGCAACGTACTTACCATTGACCAGCAGGCCGTGCGTCACCACTTGCTGTCGACTTGGTTTGAATTGCGCCTTCAGCTCGCGTCCTGCGGCCGCTATCAGTGCTGAAGTGTTGTTTGCTCCCAAGTTGGCCTGTCGGAGTGCAATTAATTGGTCAATATCGCGAACCATGTCAGGATCGTCCCCAAGCCGTTGACGTAGGGCTCCAGGCCGTGACTCATCTCGTTCCTTCGGTGGCGCCTCTCGCACCGCTTTCTACCCAATGCCTGTGCAGCCTCTACATGGCCCAAGTTGACAGAGTCACCGTCATCCTCCGAGTCGTAGAGCTCCTCCAAGCGTTCTTCTTCCGTCCCGGCAATTCCTGGGCACTCCCGATCGTCGTTCGTTACCACAGCTTTGTCCGTAAATAGAGACGTTGGCACTGCGACGCCTTAAGGAGGCCGGTGTTTGCCGTCATGGTAGAAGATAAAGTTCAGGATATGGCCGATTTTAAATTCTCCGCTCGAGTTTCCGCCATGTTATACATGGGCACGCTTTGGTGCTCATCGACCTCCATCATACCTACCTTGCGAAGGACAGTGACGGAGCTCGGACGAGCAGGCTGCCCGATTCGATTGAAGTGGTCGTGGACCGCATTGTGCGCGGCTCGCATTTCTGCTGGCATCATAACGGCAACGCTTCGTCGCTGACAGTGGCGCAGTGCATAGGCCTCTAGAGCCAGGTCCAGCTGCTCCTCTCTTCCATACGGCAGCTCGATATTTCCATCCGTGAAAGTGACTTGCAATACCCCTGTTTGAGAGGTCTTATCCCAAGTGTAGCCAACTGCCATGCCATAATCCCGGACCTTGGGTTGCCCTTGAGGCACCCTAGCAGTGCATAAGGCGCATCCAACGTAAGTACCAATCCCGCTAAGAGCTTCCTCCTCTGCCACCGCACGCGTCGCTACTTCTAAAACGTCCCGCTGTGTCGTGAACGGCCCAACATCGGTCCACCGACGACTCATCACACGGCCCTCTCTCTGGGCATCAGAGACCGTCTTGCCGTAGGCGTAGCCTACTGTTTCAAGTATGTATGACTTAAAAACGCGTATTGAGCCTACATTACCAGGGTTCCTTTTGCTGAAAGTGCCCGAAAGACTAAACAAAAGGTCGGATTGTGTTGAGGTTGTGGAGAAGCGGGGAAAAGGGAAAACTGAGGTCGGCCTAACGTCCAGCCTCCTTAACGACTAAACTTAGCCTAGCTTTTCTGATAACCTTCTCGTGATCCGAAAAAGCAGCCTTCCGCCTTCGACTGCAATGCCTTCAACTTCTTGTCCGTGGAAGCCACACACAGGTGCTTTTAGAGAAGGAGATCTCTCCAATCTCTCTCCGAGTAAATGCGCCTCCAACTCTAAGTACGATAAATGGAAAAAGTAATTGTCCGGAATATACAGGATGAAGGCGGCCATAGTTAGGCTTCTGTTAGGATATGCGTCCAGTGAATTCCTTCTAGTGACCCTTCACACCACATACAATTCTTCATATAAATCGCTATTCGTTGACCCACACAAAGGATTTCTCAGGAAGCCATTCCTAAGCAAAATGGCAGGGGGACTCGACAATTTACGTCTGTTAGAAGAAGAAGTAACCAGTATCCAGGCCAGCACACTTTCTACAAGTTCCCGTTCGTCTCACCGAAGTTCTACGACTAGATTTCTGCTGTGGGTTCTCCAGAACAAGCAATCGTTGGTGCGCGATGGCTTCGCCAACTCTCTAGTGTACGATAGCCACGGAAGAGCAGACGTGAAGTCGATCAAAGCTGCGTTATCGTCAGCTTCTGACAACCCACCTATCTACTTTGATCGTTTTACGGCCTGGGACTTCGTGACATGGGTATTCTCCATGAAGAAGGCCAATGGTGTCTACCGCAGCTTTTCTACCTACGCAGGACATCGCTCTGTTTTTTTTTTCTTTCAATTTTTTCCAAGATTACTACAACGCCGTGTCTCCTGAGCTCGAGCGTGAAATGAGCTGCCACTTTAAAGGACTTCAGCACAAAGTAGCAGTAGCCTTGGCCCATGGCCAAGGGCAAGTTAAGGTTGGTGCTGTGGTGATTCCGTGAAAAAATTGCCCCTATTTCGTTTAATGCGTCCAACTGACTTGATCACAGTAAACCTACGCAAGAGTCTCAGCGACCTAAAGTTCTTGATAAAGTTCTTGATGAAAAAAGACGAGATAACAGCAAAAGAACTTGATATTTCGACAGCGAAACTCTCGTATTCAGAAGCTGCGACTGTCTTTCAGCAGTGCAAGGCAGCTATTGAACTTCCTTCAGAGACACAGCAAAATAACAAAACGCCGTCGTGGGCAACTGGTGTGGCCGTCAGTGGCAACGATTCTGCGACAGAAGAAGGCAAGACATTCTTAACAACACACTGTTAATACATAGCGAGGTTTCGGTCCAAGTAATACATGTATCTATATGCGCACCTCTTGTACTCTTCCAGCAAGTCTCTGTGTACGCCTCATACTGTTTGTGTCTTTAGAAGAATACTAGCGGCAAGCACGTACTAGAAGCACGTGGTAGAACCACGTCGTAGGTGGACAACGAAGCACACCTACGTGCTCAATAGCACGGGCAGGTTATGGGCCAGCAGTAGTCTAATTCAGCACGGGGGTTGGTGGCCTGCCGCAAGAGCGCAATAAGACATAGGATGGTTAAACGAGTTGCTGATAAGAGCTACGTTGTGCTGTACCTGCATGCGGTCACGTCGGTCGCGGAGTGAGCGTCGTCCAAATCCCGCTGCCAAAATAATATTACCTGTAAGAAGTGATGCCCTAAAAAAAACCATCCTGTAAATTCCGCCCTCGAATAAATCCTCAAGAGACGAAACTCTGCAGGTTTTAAATCTCCCTCGTGTTTTTAGAGATCGATCTCTGTCGCTTCTCCTTCTAGGCTTGGCAACTGCCACATTCCTACCTACAGTGAAGTACATATGAAATATTACAATACTAGTAGTACTACTGCACTACTAGCACTGGAAAAAAATCGTCGATATTGCACTGGAAAGACAACCAATAGTAATACAAATTATGTACTACGTGTAGTAACTCAAAGACTTGTTTTATCTTACAGCCTTGTGCACTATGCCTTTGTAGTAATTCCAATGCCAAAATTCTCGGGCTTTAGCCCCCAGCGATTTCAGGAGTGTATAGTTAGGAAACTAACACAAATACATGACCTCTTTCCCACTATGCCTTTGTAGGCGAGTACGGCTTGAAGAAGTCCTCGCCCAACCAGGAATGAGTGGGTTTCGTGTAAATCGCGGCCCCCTTCTCGAAGTTCGCGGCGTCATTCACATCACCGGTGCCCTTGTATTTGGCCACCGCAGGATACGGGTAAACAGGACGCGTGACGATCGTATCTGCTGATCCTGCCGCCGAAGAAGAGGCTTCCACCTCCAAGTTGCGCTGGGAGGGAGGACCTCCTGCACCGGAGCCAGACTTGGCCCACTGCCCGAATTTACTCTCGCCCGTATTGATTGGTGTGCTCGTTTCAACGGCGTCGGGTGCAGTACCAGACTCCACCCATTCCAGCATAGGAGTCACCAGGTCGATCGCCGAAGGACCTTCGCCGTTTCCGCAATGATACACACCAGGAAGGAGGTACAGGCGCTCGAACTCGTTCAAAACAGCTTTGCCCATATTCTTCTGGAGAGCTTCGTGGTACGCAATGGTCGTACGCGGCGAGATGTGGGGGTCAGCCCAACCGTGCCACAAGATGAGCTTGCCGCCAGCCTTGCGGAAGTTGGAGAGGTCTGAGCTCACAGCGTCCAGCAAGGGGTGGCGCGCACGGAGTTGTTCGATGGTTGATTTGGCAAAGTCGAAGTCACTGAGGGTGTAGTTGTCGCCAGGGTACTCTTCAAAGATCAGGTACTTGATGGCCGCAAGCGCAGTGTTGGTGCTCATGATGTCGCCGGTGTACGAGTCGGACACGAAGACACCGGACCACGCCAATTCGGAACCGTATTGCTCCTCTCCAACTGTCAGGTACTTGCCACTGTCCTTCGGTCCGTTGTAGAAATTGGTCACGGCCGTCACTTCAGCGGACGTCAAGCACGTGGAGTTGTCAGTAGCGTCCGCGGCGCACTTGATCGTCGACGGGTCGAAGTTGCAGAGCCTTGGGTCAGACAGCAAGCCGTCCTCAACACCGTCGAGAGAGTCGCAAGCTTTCACGACAGCATCATGGAGAATGGAGATACGATCAGCTATGATCACCCTGTTCCCGTCCTCGTCAGTGTTGCTGACCGAGAGCCATCCGTGGTGAAAACTGTTCTGGAACGTGAACAGCATAGCGGGCGCGCCAGCAATGATACCGTCGAAGTCGTTCGGGTAGCGGATCGCCTCCATGACAGCCTCGCGACCACCGTCAGAGCAGCCGTTGAAGTACGATTTCGCCGCCTCCTGGCCATAGTAAGTCTTGATCAGCTTCTTAGCCGTCTCGGCCGTCTGGTGAACAGCCATATAAGCGAATGCCACACGCCGATCTTCGTCCAGTCCGAACTCACCATCGGAGCCACCAGCCATATCCGTGGAGGCCAAAGCGAACTCACCGTTGCTTACTTCAGCAGAGCCGTCGGCAGCGCCAGGCTGAATGTTGATGTTACCGCACAAACCGCCACATCCGACTTGCATGTATCGCTGCGTCCAATTCGCCACCGGGAGCATGACCTGCCAACCGGCAGAGGAGGCAAAGTTCCCCGTTACTGAGCAGTAGGTGATACCATCGTTATCGCTCTCCTCTGCAGCTGTGATGTTGCTGCCACTGCCGCCAATAGCTGTGATATCGACAGCCAACAGATCAGAGCAAGCCGCGACAGGTTCAATCGGTGAGAGGCTGACGGCGGAGTCGGGGGAGGTTTGTTCGGCGGACGAGGATATCGTGGCGGTTTTCGATTCGGTCTCGAAGGTAATGGCAGATGCAATGGCCAACGTGGTTGCCGCAGTGAGGACACCTCGGACCAACTTCATCGTCGAGATAACTGTGGTTGAGGGGGAAGATTCAGGAATGACGCCCAGCACTATACGAACAGTACACTACTGGCGGTGCAACAGCTATCACTCCGCTTGCTGTCCGTCCGCAAATCGTGCGATTAATGAGACTCGAGGGAGCGGGGATATGCAGACGCTGGTGGGCCAAATCTGGTCACCATTCCTGTCCACAATGGACCCAGTCCACCTGATAGGCGAGGAATCAACATCGACGGCAATAGTTGATGCATTTTATTGTGAAAGGCGGAGCAAGAAAGCGGGTTTCAGCTTTGAAGTTCCCAGCGAGCATCTGGTTGGTCAGCAACAGTTCGTGTTCATCAGTTCAGGCGATAACGATGGCCAGTGGTGACAGCCTGAATTGACACGCTCTTACAGTATTAATATGTAAGCTTAGCTGCGTTTTGCCAGTACGGTGTCCTACGGACAGTAGATTACCACATCGGAGGCGACTCGCCTCAGGCGAGCGAAGTAAGTACAGTACACGTACAAGTACTTGCTTCGAAGCATTTAAACACGATGTCAACCTCGATCGGTTTGCACGTGAGCATGTTGTGGAACGTCTCCATGTACGATATTGCAGTGGTCAATGCAGTCGTTTCTTCATCAAATGAGAAATTGCTGCCTTTGTTTTAATTTTTTTTTTTAATTTTAAACTAAAAAAACACTATCTTGAACATCTCGAAAAATAATACGTCGTCGGCCAGTTGTAATTTTGATGACGGGGCTGAACGCCCGCCTAGCCCCAGTATGAGCCATTGGCACCGTGTCCAGTTAAAAAGAAGATTCTCCTACGACAAATTCATAGCTTCCACCATAGCAGTCATCATGGATTTTGCAGCCATTTTGCGTGAACACGATGGGCCCAGGCTTTCGTTTGCTGCATCGGCTTCGCGTGGCGTTAACCGTTAAGACTACATGTAGGTACATGTAGTTCAGCTGGAGGATATGAACGCTGAAGTGGTCAAATCACACGCATTAAATAACGTTTGTTAACATCCGTTTTTTATTCGAGTCAACTTTGGCGAATTACCGATGCTGCGGGCGGCTGTCTTGAGCGCGGGGCTCCCCTTGCGGCAGGCGACAGCGCGTGGCTTTGCAAGTACCAAGCTGGGTCCACGACTGTCCAACGCGCTGCAACCGGCGTCGCGTTCCCCACTACTACCGCCTGCCGGTGTGCACAAGCGCCTCGCAGCCGAGCAGCAGGTGCGACAAAATAACCATTTCCGCTCCAACAGCAGACGCCCGAGCCGCGCCGTGTCGGGTGACGTGGTGGTGCTGGGCCTCATATCCGTCAATGCCGCAGTATTTTTTGGCTGGTTGCGCGCTCAGGCGCCTCCGCCACGCCATCCAGCGCAGAGATTGCGCAGTTTCCAGCCAAGTATGAGGACGATGCTCACGCACTTCACTACGTCGACGCAACACTTGCAGGAGGGGCGATACTACACGCTACTGACGGCCATGTTCAGCCAGGCATCGCTGGGCCACTTTGGAGCCAACATGATTGGGCTCTACTTCTTCGGAAGGCAGATGTGCGATGTTCTGGGTCACAAAAGGTTCCTGGGGCTGTACCTTGTGAGTGGCGTGCTCTCGTCTGCTGCGGCGGTGTATGAACAGCACTTATCTGGAAGGAAGGCGCTCAATCTGGGCGCAAGTGGAGCTGTGAACGGCATCACGGCCATGAGCATCCTGCTCTTCCCGCACGGAACGCTGCTGATCTTCGGCATTTTGCCTATTCCTGCGTGGCTGGGAGGCTTGGGCTTCATCTTCAAGGACGCGTACTCGTTCTCGACGGGCAAACAGGACGGCATTGGACATGTGGCCCACCTCAGTGGCGCGGCAGTTGGGGGCGCGTACTATTACTACCTGCGTCGCGGAGGCTTCCGCGGCTTCCGTCGCTTTTAAAAGCCGAAAGGGAGCCGATAAGTGTTTGGAACGGCAGTTCATGAGGACCGAGGACATGGTTGCAACAAGATAAAAAAATACTACAGCTGAATTAAACAGTATCGTGGAGTAAATCGTGGAGTAAAACCGTTCCAGCTCACATCTATACCTGTGCCAGGCATGACGTTGAAGTGGTGTTTATGTGCGCTACACCATATTTACCCACCTCGAATAGTGCGCCCTCCATCGACGTAACACGTTCCAATAGGTAAGCCAATAGCGATGCAGAAGACCCGAAGCAAGTGCGTCTGTCTGCTTCTACATCCCCCCCCCCTGACGTCCGCAGCGGTCGTTCAGAATGGGGATAACATGCGTTGCATTCCTCATCATCTCACCTCCTCACTCATGTGCTTATTGTCGCTCCTACCAGCTCCAATCCCACAGGATTCCACAGTCTCAATGGGGTCACTGTGCTCTGGCATGGCTGGCTCAAGAAGCTCGGGCGCTTTAGTAAGAGGTGGCGCAAACGCTACTTCGTTTTCCTGTCTACGGTCAACGGCATGAAGGAGCTGCGCCACTACGACACGTACAAGGACGTCAACACGTTGCTTATGTCGACGCCCAAAGGAGTGATCTCCATGACGGACGCTACCGGTATCTGCTGCTTTACACCGGTTCCTACAGCCGGCAAGAAACCTACGAAATTTGTACGTTATAGAGCTATTGACACAACTGGTTATTGGAAAATGTAGATACTTATGTGTGACGTTTTGCTCTAGAACCGGTCGGATACGAATGATTCCAGACCAGGAGCGTACGACCAGAAGTTCGCAGTGCTAACACCTCTTGTGAGTGGTATTATTTGATTGTTCTCGAGAGTGTAGGGATGCTAACGCTTGCTTTTGTAGCACGTACATTTATTGGCGTTCCACAACGGCCGGGAGTGGAATGGGTAGGAGGTTTTTCTTTGTTGAGTGTGTGGTTTTGATATTGACGTTTTGGCTATTGTGGATGTAGTACGAGTGAGTCGCAGCAAGGATTATCGTTGTTGGCATCGCTGTCGGCCTTTTACCCGACTGTGGATGCGCTGCATACGGGGTGGATGGCGAAGAGGCGGGAGCGGAATGTACACAACCCCAAGAGCATTATGACGTACTGGAAGCGGCATTTCTTCGTATTCCTGACGTCGGGTGATCTGCTCTACTTTCGAGATGATACCATGAGCGAACTGCAGGGTCGGGTGGACGTTCGCCATGCTCCGACTGTGCGTGTTACTGGGGAGCAGCTCATGGAAGAGAGGAAAAAGGACGGAGGGATGTTCAAGTTTGGCAAAATGCCACAGCTTGAACGGGAGACGTGTCTGATTTGGATTGCCACTCCTCCGTCGAAGATGTTCGTTCTGAAGCTTGAAGACGATCATGATGAGTTGGGTGGCGGCGCTGGTGGCAAAGCAGGCCTCGGATCTTCAGGTGTGGGGGTTACTACAAGGAAAGCTGAGCTCACCCCAAGCTCGAAAAAGTGGCTGCAATTGCTGTTGCAGGGTCACGCTGAAACAAAGTACACACAGCTGGAGAAATGTATCGCAACGGGTAAGTTCGGGTTGACGACAGAGGTGAGTGAATATCTTACACTTCTCTGTCTTGCTATGCATTGACTGATTCTTCTTCTTTGACCAGATTATCTCGGCAGTTCGTGCAGGAATCCCAGACGAGCTTCGTGGGCAGCTTTGGAAAGGGTTTGCAGGTGCCACAGATTTACAAAGACGGGTTGAGCTCAAGCATGCCATCCGCAGTGCATCCAAGTCCTCTAACGTCTTCCGTATGTCCTCCCGGGAATCGTCTGGGCGAAGTGGCCAGAGATCTCCGGCGTCGAAGAAACATGCAATTTACGAAATGTGCTCAGCAGCTATCGATGCGACGAAGATTGACACGCCAGAGAGCCAAATGCTTTTATCTCGCTTGAGCGCATTAGCGTTACAGGAGAGTGGCCATGCGGCTGTCACCGAACGGCCAAGTGAATTGCACAATCTAACAGGTCGTTATGCTCGTGCTGTTTCGGACGTGTCGAACCCGTCAGATCAATACAGTGAAGACCGCGGATCGTTTTATGATGACGAGCGAGACTCCATGGACGATGACGAACAGATCGAAATGGAAGAGGGCAAACCGGGCAATGACTTCAGTAAACGCGCGTCAGCAAGGAATACACTCAAGCAACTTGAGAAGGGGAAAATGGGCAACTATGTGTACCCTAGCGACTACCCAGCAGCAGAGTGGGAGTTAGCGTCACGCCGCCGACTGCTAATTGCAAGCTCACGATACAAGTAAGCTGACCACGACCGTTTTGCTCATTTTGCCTGTTGACGATCGCCTAACTAGTGCTTGTTCTGTGATAAACGCAGCCCGTACTCCCATCCATTCCCCTGGAGAGTGTCGTGTCTACTGCTGGCGTATGTAGAAGAAGAAAACGCATTCTGGATATCGAACAGGTATACTACCCGTGCATTCCGCTGCCAATTCAATGAGTCTTGCGATGCTGACATGTTTACGTTTCGGATACTTCATCACCAGCATAATTGACTCGCTACTCCCAGGATACTTTCACGGCTATCGACCAGCGTTGCAGATCGATGTGACAGCTTTTACTGCTCTCCTGCAAACTCGTTTACCGACTCTTGCAGCTCACCTTGCAACGTTAAAGTTCCCTCTCGGTCGACTAGTTGAACGGTGGTTCTTAAGCTTGTTCACGGCCTCGCTCATTCCTCTTCCCACGGTACGAAATCTGCTTAGTACATTGCCACACATTACTTGGTTACTAAAGTTGCGTCTGCTGTTCAGGTGCTGAGAATTTGGGATGCATTCTTTATTCGCGGCGTGCTGGTGTTCTACGGAGTCGGTGTGGCATTGCTGTTTCGCGCGGAAGAAACGTTATTTCATGCAAAAACTGCCACTGAAGCGGAGGAATACCTACGAGCTAGCGAGCGAAGCTGCATCGATGCAGACGCAGTTTTCTCGCTCGTATTCAAGGACGATCTCACTATCCCCTGTACGTCCAGCCACTCTTCGTGCTAAAGAGTACAGAAGTAAGAACTAACAGTATGTGTATACGCCAATGCAGGGCTCTCGGATGAACAACTGGAGAAGCTGAGATCGACACAGCGCCATCGAGTGATGGACCAGGTATCGCAGAAGGTAGGGTACTTCAAAGATAAGCTGAGCATCCTCAAGCTCACTCAAGACCTCAGTTCACGCTGTGAGGCTGTGGCCAAACAGTTCCTGAGTGACCGCAAAGGCGTCACTGCTGCCTTGCGGCTAAGCACGACAGCTTCTGGTAACGATGAGGACGACACATACGGCATTTATGACCTCGACGACGAAGTTAGCGACTTGGATCTTGACTCTTGGCGCGACAAGCTCGAAGATTCCTTCCAGGTGTCAATGCACTTGCTGCTTGATCAAGTGCGAGAGTCGTCGGCAGCTGCGGGATCGCTTGCTGTCGAGTTGGGTCAACGGCAAGCGAAGTGGCTGGCTATATCAAGCCAGCTTGCTGCATGTCCCCTTGCTCGAACACCTACGCCAGATTCGCACAGCTGGCTGTCGCAGGTGAAGGAGGGCAAGATCTCTGGTGCTGGTCATGATGCTTCGTCGCTCTTTTCGTCCAGTGGAGGAAATTTTCCTTCTGCTTCTCGTGTCATTGAAGCCTCCGGTATGATGTTTGACACCGGGGAGTCCCGTTTTCCAAGTAACGATGACATCTCAGTGGCTGCTCAACGTAGTTGTTTGTTGGCAGAGAGGGAAGACCTGGGGTTATCCGACCGCCATCTCGCCGAGATGTTTCTATACACGTTGGTATCCTTGCTCAAGGCCTTGTGTGCTGTTCGGCTGGAATGTCTCGGGGTGACGTATCGATTCATGTGGCATGGTGGATCCTGGCTCGAATCTGCCGTCGAATACCCTTCGTTCTCAGCTTCAGAGACAGCGACAACGCCAACCAGCAGCACTCCGAACTCGCGACAATCAGTTCGCGTCAAAACGTCAGCTACGTCCCAGTCCTCGATTTCGTCTTCGACGTTGAAACGGCGTCCGCGTGCAGTGGATGACTCGGCACTGTCAGGCCGTAAACGTGGAGACTCTGGTGCCACTACACCGAGACGAGGAGGACGTCCAACGACACGCAGTTTCTACAACCCTGCCAAGTCCCCGACCCGACTACGACCCAGTTTATCGTCCGGTGATTTCTCGGTTCTGGAGTTTGCCGCCGGTGGTGTTGGCACCAACTTGTATGACGACCCGATCATCGAAGGCCAGCCGGCTCCCTCATCGCCGACGTACGCTGAGCAACTGGTAGATGCCAGCGACTCGTACCTCGTCACACCTACTTCGCCATCCCAGCAAGACGACACTGCAGTTGGCCTAGACTTTACGCTCGGTCGTGGTTTAAATCGCTGTGCGACTTCCACACTTGATGCTTCAAATAAACCGCTACTGGCAGCACTAACAGCACAGCATCAGGAGGGAGAACGTGTTTTCCGGGAGGCGCATAAACGTTTGCTCGCTGGGCTTGGGAAGTTCTTGCGTCTCGAATACCGCGATCAAGACTGGAATCTGCGTGAGCGTGCTTTGACCATTGAACGTGAGCTGCAGCAGGAACTCCAAGAAATTGAAGCCGAAGTTCACGGAGCGCAATGGTTGCAACACTAACGAATATATGAAGGCATAACGACAGAACATGACAGGATAACTTACGGTTTCTTCGGAGTATCTATCAAAGCTGCGTGAGCGGGCCCTTGATCCCGTTACTGCTTGGCTGCGCCCCCACCACGGCACCAATCTCGCTGGTGAACGGGTCTCCAACGCCGGCGTCGTCGACGTGACTGGTGTTACTAGCGGATCGTTTGAAGAAATGTGGCGACTCGGCGAACGGATTGTCAGGATCGTCGTTGCTGAGGACCCGAATGCCCAACTCCTCCATTATTTCAGTTACAGCGAGCCAAACCTCAGACTTGAGCATGGCGTACTTGCGCGCGTCCAGTTCTTCCGTGTAAGAGTACACTCGCAGGGTGTAGAGTTCCTCCATCGCTACAAAGAAAAAGCGTTCCCACTTCTCGCCATGACGCAAGTCCGACTGGTTCTCTTCGTGGGATGTAAGGCCGACGTGCAGCGACTGCAGCATACTCTCAAGACGGCGAATAGCTTGTCGCAGTGTTTCCACCGGGGTAGCGCGTGACACACGGACGTGCAAGTCCACATCTCGCTTCGGTCGCTGCGAAAAGTTGATCATGGGCTTGTAGAGGAAGAAGCTGTTAGGAACGTAAAGTGTTGTGCCCTCCAGACTCACCACTGTCGTGTAGCGCAGTGACACGCGATGTACGAACCCCTCAGCATCCCCAACGCGAATAAAGTCGTCAATCTTGAACTGCGAATTGAACGCGAGGAAGAGACCTCCAACGACATTGTGGAAGGACGGAACGAAGCCCAACGCAATGGCCAAACCAATCACACCCAGCACCGAATACTTCAATGTAGCGCTGTTACCCAACGCAGAAGAGTAGATGATCAGCGCGATAATCAACAAAGTCGTCAGCCGAAGAATCTATCAGCATTTCATAAAAAAAAAACACACACACACACACTTAGAGAAAAAGGAGAATATACACAGCAATTGCGCTCTCATACCTTGACAGACTCGGAGATAACCATCTTCTTGGAGAAATCCCCATTAGTACCGACAAACCGGCGCACAGCCAACTGCAGCAATACAAAACAACAGGCGTGTGAGTAAAAGTCACGAGTAGTAACATTTTTGAGAAGAACAACTTCCTTACACTCTGGACGACATTAAACAATGAATAGAGCCAATAGAGGAAGAACACTCCCCAGATATAAGTCGGTAGGTGACAGAAGAACTTGGTCAGCTCCGACACTGCCAACGACAGCAGCACCAGCGACATCGAGATGAGATACGAAGTGGAGCCCACACACGACTCCCGGAAGTCCTCGGCCACTCTGCAGTCGTAAACAAATATCAAACGTTATAAACATTTCTAGACGAGTATAAATTGCAAGTGGCTCATACTGGTGCATGAACGGAAGCTTGGTGAGCACGAAAATGAGCAGGCGGACGAGCACGCGCGGAAGGAACGTGGCGAAAAAGACCAGCACAGCGGCCACCACCAGCTGCGGGGGCTTCATGCTACGCCACCAGTCGGGTAGACACGATACGGACGCGCAGTCGTCATCGCAGCCGCTGTCGGCACGCGCCGCGTCTGCATGGAGCAACAGCAAAAGCAGCACAAGTGTGCGCATGGCAGTCTTCGTATTTTATTGTGGTGATTGGTAATTTATCCACAGAAGGCGCACTATTCGGGTAGATAAGAAGGTGCTTGTTGTGTGGTCGTACACAATTCCACTTCAACATGAAGCCGTACTGTGCTATGGTATGGATAACTTAGCACTTTTTGTAGACGACGCGGTTCTTGGCATGCATCCCACACAGGTGTTCAACCCTTACAGCATATCTATACTCTAACAGCGAGAAACGTGGCACCGTATCCACTTTGGTCCGCATACATTCCGAAAGTCTACAGTGTACTTCCTAAAATGTGGACCACATCTTCAAATTTGCTTCGTTTACATCCTTTTATCCACAAAATCGATTTAGTCCAAACGCAAGTAGATCGAAACGATGCGCTCGTGGTTCTACACCAAGTGAGTCCTCTACACATCCAACGTCCTCCCCAAGCTCACTTTATCCATTCCTGTCTGCAGGTATGGAGGCCCCACGGCCATGCAAACGGGCGAACAGCCTGAACCCGAGCTGCGAGGGCCAAAGGACGTCGTGGTCAAAGTCCACGCCGTCGCACTGAACCCCGTACAATTGCCATTTGTATCCCACTGCAGCATGAAATCTATTGCTGACTACGAGTCAATGCTGTTGCTGGGTACAGATCGACTACAAGCGTCGCCAGGGAGTGCTGAAGATGCTGTTGGCCGAGACCTGGTGAGCAGCTCCGAACGTATTTGACTTATTTCTTACTGACGAAGAACGGTGGCGCAGGCCGCACATCGTCGGGTACGACTTCTCAGGTGTAGTGACGAATTGTGGAGACGACGTAGGCAAATTTACGTTGGGCGACGAGGTATTCGGCATGCTTCCCCATGATAACAATGGAGCCCTGGCAGAGTAAGTGAATTGGTTGAACAGATTCTGTTTATTACGCTGGTTGCTTACTTTTTGTTGCAGCTTTATCGTTGTGAAGGCGGATTACATCAGCAAGAAGCCTGCGAATTTGACGTAGGGGGGAAACCATTGTACTTTTGCGTTGAATGGGCTCTCACAGGTACTGTGCCATTCACAGTCATGTGGAAGCTGCAGCCTTGCCTTTGGTGGCTCAGACTGCTCTGCAGAGTTTCAGACTGGGGCAACTAGCTGAGAACAAGAAGGTGCTGATCACCGGCGGGGCTGGAGGTGTCGGGTCGATGGCTATTCAGATCGCAAAGACTGTGTTCAAGGTGAGTCATCGCGTGGTTTTAGCGATTACTTCTTCTGTGTGCCTGAACGGAGCTCTACCGGGATGATACAGGCTCAGACTGTAGCAACAACTGCAAGCACCAAAAAATTGGAGCGAATGCGACTGCTTGGCGCGGATGAGGTTGTGGACTACGGACACGAGCGTTTTGAGCGCGAACTGGCAGAGTATGACTTTGCCTTGGACTGCACCGGAGAGGTACGCCATTTCTTCTGAAAAGATCTTGCGGGAAGCTAACTAACTAGCCAAATATTGCAGGCCAAGCAGTGTTTCGAGTGTATTACACGCGGTGGTACCGTCGTGTCCATCTCCGAGACTCCAACTTGGAAGTCACTTTCGTCGGATGGAAACCTCCAAGGTGTTGGTGTCTCGTACTTACTGGGAGCCATCCTGGACTGCCTGAGCAGCTCCGTTACGCGTCGTGCTCGTCAGACTCAAATCACGTACGAGTTCCTGTTCTCGGTAGCGGACGGTGTCATTATGGACGAGATCCGTGAGCTCGCAGAACAACGCACCATCACGCCTGTGGTTGACAAGGTTTTCCCGTTCGAAAAGGCAGAAATGGCGATGGAGTACTTGGAGGCTGGCCACGCTACTGGAAAAGTAGTGGTGCAGCTTGTTGACACCACCAAGGCCACCTAACTGACGGCGTAAAGCACTCTTTGATCTTGACTTTGAAACATGCTTTCTATTATCCAACTTCACCAGGTTAGTGTGGTGTACTGCCGTATCGAGGGGTTCTCTTACGTGAACGTGTACTGTACACCGCACGAGGGGTAGCATCAGCGGCAAGAACGGCTTCTGTAGCATCAACCTTCTCTGTCTTCCGGCTTTGCGAGGAGAGCACGAGACCCGTGCCACCAATGACAAGGGAGGCCCCGAGGAAAGTTAGAGGTCCAGGTATGATGTCAACACCCATGACAACACCTTGGGCTGTGGCCACGATAGGCTCCATCAGACACACAATAGACACGACGATGGGATCGAAGTACTTCATCACGCCAATGTAACCCATTGTGCCGATGCCGTCGCAGATGAAGACGAGGTAGAGAACCACCATCAGACGGTTAACGGACGGACTCAACCATCCAAAAACACCGTTGTATGGATCCATAGACAGACTGAGCTCCTGGCCAGTGACCAGCATGTAGAACAGTAACGTTGCGGCCGACGTAGCTGTAAGACCACACAGGAACACAAGCAGGTGCATGTGTGGACGCACCTTCTTGGCCAACGTAAAGTAAATGGCCCCTCCAGCAGCACCAGTAAGGGCCATGAGATCTCCCCCAGCGGTGGCCGATACGATGTCGGGACCTCCAGAAGTTGTGTCCATTGAGGTGACACCGCCACCAACAACTCCAATGGCTGCACCCAAAGCCTCAAAGGCAGCAACGGGCTGTCGCTGTGCAATCTTCCAGAACACGATCAGCACCGAGTGAGCGTTGTTGAAGAGCGTAGCGTGGCCAACCGAAGTCATCGACAGCGCCACGACGAACGAGCCCAGGAAGTAAGCGTACGCCACACCAGCTATGAGGACGTAAGGAACCAGTTCCTTCCAGCTTGGACCATGGGGCTCATCGCGACCTCGGAGAAGAATCGTCAATGCGAAGGGGAATGTGGCCATCGCGGTAGCCATATTCCGCCAGAAGATGCGAATTTCCGGCGTCACGACGTCATCGACTTCATCCAAAGCAACGCCCACAGAAGAGATCGTGAATAACGACGACACCAGTAGCATGTAGCCGATAACTGGTGCCTTGCGCTTCACGACGACGGTAACCTCGAGATTTTCATCGAAACCTCGCGTATTTAGCTGGATCTGTGTGATATCCGACGGCAGAATTGTGGCCTTATGCAGTGGTGTCATTGTCGCTCGAGGAGTCATTAAGCTCGCGGAGATGGAAGCTTCATCATCTTCGTAATCAAGCTCATGCCTTCCTGGTACAGCTAGCAAGTACTCGGACATTCCTGATCCAGGGGGTAACACACCAGACGGATCACCAGGGGTCATTTCAATCAGGTATGCGTGGTGGTTCGAGCTCACCTCCTCAACAGTCTTGGAAGTCTCGTCATCCATGGGGAAAGAAAGCACGAACGGGGACATCTCGTCATTCTCGAGCACTGAGCCCTTACTATCCATAAACGATCGCGCGGAGAACGGAGACCTCGCAGAGCGGCTTGACCATAGTCCCTTCGACCTAGCTGTGTACGAAAGCAACGGTCTGGACTCCGAGTCGAAGGCTCCAGTGGGAGTTATCACTTCTACGTCCACATCTGCTCCTTCTTCTTCTTCCACCGGGTAATCTGAATTGCCTACCCCCACGACGAAACCCTTGAAAAGCTTGGAGCTGTCAGTGTTACCAGCAACACGAAGCGACATGTCCGGGTCGGGTGCAGACACTCCAATGACCACATTTTTCGTCAGGGAAGGGTCTCCGACTGGTGTTGAAGCCAAGAAGACGGTCCAAGGAGACAACTTGGCCGTGCCATCCGTGTCTTGGGTATACGCGAGTTGCTCCTCTGTCTCAATACTGAACCACGTCTCTCCAGCCGTCGGGAGGTACGTCAATCGACTGGAAGCTGTAGCCGTAATCTCCGAAGTAAAGCTATCGAGAGCTTCAGCAAGAGAGAAGTAGCTTTTCTGTCTCGCAAGGGCATCCAAAGCGTCGAAAATATCAGGGGAGCTTAAAAACAAACCAGCATCGATACCGTCGTAAATTTCCAAGTCACGACCGATGTGAACCACGTGCTGGTGGTCGTCGTTGATCTTCACCTTGACAGTAGTGGCGGGTAGGCCCGTCAGCTCGGCAATATCCGTCTCCACCAGCACACAGGCGACTGCGTCTCCCAGTGGATAAGCAGACAACTTGGAGACCACCGACTTGTCGAAAATGTGGTCAGCCGTGTGGATTAAGAACGGTTCTGGGCCGGGAAACATGCTCCTCGCTGCCAGAATGGAGCGAGCGTGGCCGTCGTCGTTGCGACGTCCTAAATCCAGGAACTCGATCTTCATCTTAGTGTAGAACGGCGTCTGCTTGACTGCAGCCATGATCTGACCTCCGGCTGCAGCCACCGACACCACAACACGCTCCACACCGGCAGCATACAGCTGCGTGAGGATGTGACTGATAATGGTCTGCTGTCCCAATTGAATCAGACATTTCGGTCTCTGATTCTCATCCAAACTACTTGGTCGTACTGCAGCAGTGAGAAGAACTTGACGCACTGCAGGACGTCGAGACGTGGGGGTCAAGGGCAATGGAGCAGGAGAACGCGTAGCGGTTGGGCGGCCAGGGGGTAGTGGGGGTAGAGCGCTGGAACGCGGTGGACGGCTCGGGGTTTCGTCGACGTCCACTTCCACTTGGTCGGGAGCGTGCACAGCGTCATGTCCAACAGTCTCAAATGGGACGTTCTCCCCTGCATCAACGATGACGCCCTGAATCTCGGAACGTGTGGGGTCCGCCTGGAATCCGGATAGAAGCTCCGTCTCGGGGATGCGCAGTAACTGGCTCACGCGCTGCAGGTCCAAGGCGTAGACGGCCGTGGGTACCTCAGCCTCCACGTCCATGGGTCGCCGCTGCACCACCATGTTGCGTCGGAGAGTCGTCGGGTTTGAGAGGAGCGCGGTCGAAAGGGAAGTGGCTGGTAGTGGGTGGAGTTAGTTGAAAATCACTTGGCTTTTGTATGCGAAATTTGCGTGCTGGCCGTCTGACATGTGGCTGCTGCAAAGCACCGAAAGTTGGTGGTGACCAAATGCGTTTGAACTTGCGTCAAGAATGGATAGGAAGGCTGCAAGGATAGGATGGCTACTACATGGGTACTGCACTCTTTACCGTAGACCCCTGTTCGTGTCATTTGTCAGTTTACCGGTACTTGAGGCACATCTGGGCATCATCTGATTAATACATGTACATTGTTTTTTGTTTTAACAAAGAGCCCCATTTTGAATAGGCCGTTCACACCAAACCTTCCTCCATATGATAGCAGCTTTCTCCACCACATAGCGAAGGCGGGTGACTGAGTTTATAATCAAAGTGCTGCTGCTTGTAGAACGAACACGGAAAAGAGCTCTCGGATATCAGATGAAACTAGTACATGTACTGTGAAGTTGCAAAAAAACACAAGTTCTGGGAGCACCATAAAGGTAATGGAAGTTATCGTTGCTGCTCGTTCGTCGGCTTAATAATAAGGTATTAATACTGCGGCTTACAATTAACATCGCAACAACCATCTCACCGAGGTGACCAAATACACAAGAGCAGTGAAGTTGAAGTCGCTCCAAACACGATTGGACGAAACTCCTATTTTACTTTCATCCAATCACCATATCCGACGCCAGCATCACTTGCCTTTTGTATGCCTCCCCAAGTCCAAAGCGCCTCTCGCCACAAAGCCCGCAGCTCGCCACGCAGACGCACCGCTAGCTCCATCGCACCGTCCCCCAGCTATCTGCATCTCCTGTGGGTAGCTACGTACGTTGCCCAGTGTCTCAGGCCTCTACTCGCGCTCTCCTGGTGCTTGTGGCACCATTCTAGCCCGAGGTCCGAGGCCTTTTTTGATCAAGCTCTACCTTTCGGATGCCCCCGGACCCGCTGCGTGCTGCTTAACGGTGCGTCTGGGCGTTCAAGATGCACGTTTGTATGTTGTCACGTCTTCCGAGCAGCGTAAGCAGCCAACGTGGCTGTCCGGCGCCTCTCTGGAAGCCACAAAACCGGGTTTTTAGTTGCTCACTCTACCTGGCGGCCTACTTTTTTCCCTACTGCACTGTAGAATTCTACCTTTTAGTCCATGAAGAATCATCCCATGTCTCCATCGCCCTTGTCGACTCGAGGCCCACGCTCTCTATCCCCGCCCAAAGGATCGCCAATACGCGGAGAGGGCAAGATATCTCTACGCGTGGACCAGCCTGTGGAAGGCTGCACGATGATGACGCACGCGTTCTTCCGCTCTGGCGAAGGAGACATCGACGACAAGGACGTAGACATGCAGTTCCACTGGTTTAGGTCCTCTATGCGGCGTGCTTGCGCCAACCGTGAGTGCACTCGCCATACCAGTGACGGAGCTGGCAATGTGCTGCTGCTCGTGGCCAAGATCGAGTGCGTGCAGTGCTGCAGACTGGGCATCACGCGGGAACACTCGTGTTTCTGCAGTGCGGACTGTTTCCGCCTTGCATGGCACAAGCACAAGCAGCTACACGACACGCAGGCGCTTCTCGACGCGCAGCTACGGGAAGGAGACGCTTTCCCCTGGAAGTCCCAGCTCCACAATATGGAGACGTTTTGCCCGCTGCCGAAGGAATCGTGGCTCAAGGTGCAGGAAGAAAAGTAGGCCCCTAGTTGTTGGAACCGTGTGGTGGACCTCTTTGGAGTTTCTCACGCGCCTGCCGCTCTTGTCTTACAGTCGGTCGTATACGCCTACCGCTGAGGACGTGGGTCACGTGATTCGAGTAGAGTGCAAGGCCACCAAGCGAGTCGGGGGAGGCGTGCTGACCAAGACAGTCGACACTGGGATCGTGCTGCCGTGTAAGTGTGCTCTCTTTTGCTCTGGTGTGTATGTTCGAGATGAAACTGATGGGTTTGGTGCGCTAAAGTTCCGCCCATGCCCCCGAGGCGGCAGATGCTGGCGAACGTGAATGAAGAGCGGTTGACCCCACGACTCCGGCAGATCGGCATCTTTCGCGTTCTCACGTACAACGTTCTTGCCGAGATCTACGCAACGCGGCAAATGTATCCTTACTGCCCCATCTGGGCTCTGAGCTGGTCGTTTCGGAGGGAATTGCTCAAACGTGAGCTGCAGTCGTACAATGCCGACATCATTTGTCTTCAGGAAGTGCAGGGTGACCATTACAAGAGCTTCTTTGCTCCGATGATGGAAGAGTGGGGATATGAAGGTTGGTACCTGAAGAAAGCACGCGAGTCGATGGGTCTTGAAGGGAAAGTGGATGGTTGTGCGTTCTTTTACAAGCGCAACCGATTCATCCTCAAAGAACGGTACCCGGTTGACTTCAACGAGCTGGCAAACGACTTTCTCAACCAGGTGCAAACGGAGTTCGACCTAGACTACCAGGGACCTTCGATGGCTGCGCGTGAAATATTCCTGTCCACGCTTCACAAAATGCGGCAACGACTCCAGCGCGACAACGTGGCCCAGATTCTGGTGTTAGAGGTGGTCCCTTCGAACAACGAGGTCGTCGCACGGAAGTCCCAGTCAGGGCCGTTGATCTGTATCGCGAATGTGCATATTTTTTCCAACCCCAAGTTTCCAGACGTCAAGATGTGGCAGACAAATATGCTGGCGAAACAGGTACGCTTGTCAGTTCTGGGGTGGAAGTAGGGAACGTCTTGACTCATTTTCTTCTGTTTACCTTTGTGACAGCTTGAGCGAATTACACTCAGCCGCAATCTGCCCACGATACTTTGTGGAGACTTCAATAGCGAACCTACTAGCGCTGTGTACGAATTTATGACGCGCAACCACGTTCCGCTCGACCACCCGGACATCCAGCATCCACCTCCCCAGATCGCGAACATCTACGCATCGCTGGACCTGGAGCACGGCATTGGTTTTGCCAGTGCCTATGCTTCCGTGTTTGGCAATGAACCGGAGTACACAAACTACACAGGTACGAAACAGCTCGTTCTGGTGTGCGCTGAAAGCACCGAAGCTAATGGAAGCGCTGTGTTGTGCTCGTTACCAGGCCACTGGACAGGTGTGGTGGACTATGTATGGTACACACCGGAGACACTGACGCCGTTCGCTGGACTCAAGGTGCATCCACCCGAAGTGCTGGAGGCGTATTCGAAGACAGCACTACCCAACTGTCAGTTCCCGTCGGACCACGTTCCTCAGTGTCTAGACTTCAGTATTAAGGCTGGCGCCATGAACAATGGAAGATACTGATAGAGGCACTTGTTTCCAGGCATGTGTCCACATTGTCCTCTGCACCATAATCAGCTTCAAGTCGGACCAAAAAGATGGTCCCATACAAATATCCAGTCAAAACATTCCCACTTACGTCACCAAGTGACTATTGTCACACAATACAACAATTACTCCTCCCCACTTCACATCCGAACAGCTACGCTAATGCAGACGTCACAAGTGTACGCGGTTGACCGCGTGTACGGCGACCTGCAGCCGCAGTTCGTGGCCAAGGACGTACTCAAGGCGCTGTCCCAACTGGATGCCGTCGTCGGGGACGTGTTCAACCGCTTGGTGCACAAGGTTTCGCAGGAGAAAGAGCGCGTAGCGGCTGTGGACAAGCGCATTCAGGTGTGCCAAGCCAAGGTGAACGCGCTGACAGCTCGCCGCACGAGCAACAAGCCCACGACCGTCTTCTCCACCTCCAAGTACCCGGCGCCCAAGCAGTTGCCACTGTCCAAGACGTTGTTCCACGACAAGCCGTACGCTGACGCGCCGCCGTTGATTCCCGACGACGACGATGACGCGCACTTCCTGCCGGCTGAGCCGCTGCCTCCAGCACAAAGAGGTCAGCACATGGCGGAGGTGGTGGAGCTTTTCGAGAAGGTGAACGAGTACCAGAAGACGCAGCAGCCCGAGGCGGATATGGAGAAGGAAGGGTTGGGGAGATTGCCTGAGTACATTCCGTCCGTGGGTAGTGTGCTGCTGTTTAATTCGGGGGAGAACCCGTACCAAAAGGTAAGCAAGGCGGAGAATGGAGTGAGGTGGGTAGAGACTGACTGGGTGTTATTCGGATTGCAGTACACGTCGTGGGATAACTTGCTGGGCACGGATTACGAGGAGGAAGAAGAGAAACGGAAGGAGCTGGCGAAAGCTCCACGTACCATCGAGTATGGAGATGAATTGGTGCGTAGATTGAGAATTGATGCTGTCTTCGAGTCCTCAACTGATGAATTTTCTGCTTGGGTGTTGTAGCCGACAGTTCACGGGCTTAACTATGAGTTCCATCCGTCGATGGGCCAAATGCCTGACATGTCAGCGAAGTTGCCGACGAACCTGCCGCTCGAGAACATTGCCGACTACAAGTATGCGCAAGAGGGCAGTACATCGATCGCGCCGTCCATGTTCCAAGACAAGGCGTTGCCGGATCTCCCTTCAGTCGCGAACTTTGAAGAGGGGCCTGTTGCTCAGGAGCCGTCGGAGCAGAACTTCCAAGTGGGACCAGTGGACGGTGCACCTCCACCACCTCCACCGGCTCCTACGGTAGACTTCACAAAGCTTGACGATGGTGCGCCACCCCCGCCGCCTCCCCCTCCACAGGCAGACGAAGAAGATGACTCAGCCCCACCGCCGCCCCCACCACCCATGGCGAATGGAGAAGAGGAAGATGCGCCGCCACCTCCTCCGCCGCAAGAAGTGGGTTTTCACCGAGTTGTGAGCAATCTTAACCGCTATTCACGCTCTTCATTGTTTTCTTGTCACAGGATGGTCCCCCAGCACCGCCAGCGCCGGAGGAAGAGGATGACCAGCCCCAGGCCGTCAGCTTTCTGGACCAGATTCGTAACCCCAACATCAGACTCCGAAAGGTACACACTTACACTGTACTGTAGTAGTGTGTTCCTTTTTCACTGACGCTGGTTTGCCAACACAAAACAACAGGTGGATCCGAGCGAAAAGAAGGCGGATTCTGCCCCGAAGACAGGAGACAACTCCAGCAAACCGTTGACGATCGCTGAGGAAATGCAGCAGCGGATGTTGCGGCGACAGGCTGCCATCAGCGGCAAACAGGATCAAATGGAGCAGAGGCGCGAGCGAGAGAAGGCTGCTGCGAAACCGGTTACGGTGTTGACGGCGAAGGAAGTGACCGCTCCGACCCAGCCCCCACCGCCTCCGCCTCCGTCTGACGATGGGGAACAACGCAACAAATTACCGACTTTGGCCATGTCGGATGACGGTAGCAACGATGGACGTGGAAACATATCAGACGACGACAAGTCCAACGACGGTGACGACTTCCTGGCCCAAATCCGGAACATCAAGAAGAAGCAGGACGAAGGCACTTCCCAGCCAAAGCAACCGCCACCGCCTCCCAAGACGGAAGAAATCAAGAATCCGGTGGCGAATTTTGAAGCAGTGCGTGCTTTACTTGATGGGTTTCGTGTTGCACGGGGGTTTCTGACGCCTTTGTTGTTTGTGTGCGTTGCCTTCGTGTAGCAAATGATCGGACTTCGGAACCGTGAAGACTCGTTGAGCATGTCTGAGTCTTCGGAGTGGTCGGACGACTAAACGCTGAGTGAACTTACACTGACGGCATTTTCAGATCGAATGCTGTGCCGTCATTTAGTCAATCTTGGTATCGCCAACGTCTCGCCAGTCTGTTTGTGTTTCTCGTATTGATCATTGTTTTGCTTGCATCCAGCTTCTTAACTCCTTCGTCGGATTCATTGTTTCTCAGATGGCAGTCACACGTGATCCGACCACAACCAGAGCACATTACAGACTCGGGATCTTCCCGTAAGTCCGTCTTCGGAACTCGATACTGGAACGAGTACTCCTGAGTAATCTCGTTCATCTTCTGCACAGCCTCGTTGAACCCCTGAAGAACATTCGAGTCGCGCTTCATCTCCATTATCACCTCGTTCTGCTTCGCTCGTGATCTGGCTGCGTCTTCAATTGCCTGTTCCAGCTTCTGCTTCACAAATTGTTTCTTCTCAAACGCCAGTAGCCCCAGCTCTTCCACTTGGCGCTTTGCAAGTACCACCTTCTGCGAGAGCTGCAGATCCTGACGCTCCCGCAAGATGACGTGCTTGCGAACGTTCCTGGTGCCCCATCGAATACGTTGCAGACGAACTCGTCGAGCTTTTTCGTCCGCAAACATTGCACCTGCTCGCTGCAGCTCCAGATCACGATAAGATTCCAGCTCCATTGTCTCGTTCAAGACGCATTCCTCTACGTCACGCTCCAGATCTTCAAGCTCGATGCGCAAGTCCTCTATTTCCTCTTCATATTCTCGAACCTGCTGTTTTTTTGAGAGAATATCCTCCACACTAAGCTCGAGACTGAAGTGCAGAATGTGCTTTTCCGTTTCGAAGGCTTCGCCCCAGCCTCTGTCCATGTCTTCTTCCGTTAGTTGACTCAGCTCCTTTTCAACCACAGGCTGTCTTCGTTCCCACTCAATTCGCATCTCTTTCAGCTCCTTGATCCGACGCAGCGTCTTTGCCTTGTACTTCATCACGCGCTTGAGATCTGCACGTGCGTCGAAGATATCGAACTCGACCATCTCTCGGTCTTCCTTAGCCTGAGTCAATGCACTCGCTTTGCGTTCAATCAACGAGCAGAAGCGGAACTCTATGAGCTGTTTGCGACTGCAATAGCTTCTCCACGCAGCTTGAACCGCAAGAGCAGCCTTCCCATGACAGGCAAAGTACGTTAGACGACGGAAATTCAATTCCCGACGTGCTCGATAGCAACGATAGTTCCGTTGAACCTTCCCAGCAGCTGCCTCCCGAAGCGAAACGCGGAACCCACGCAATTTCTCTCGAATTGTCTTGACGGTGGATCGGGAACGCCACATTTGCTGTAAAGTGATAGCTGCTTCCACTTGGTCACGGACGTCTTCCAGTCTTTTCCGCACAAGGTAGCCACGGAAAACACGCTGGATCTTCGCGGCCGACGGCTCCACCACACGACGATGGTATCTCTTCTTCTTCTCTCGCTGGATGAACTTCCTCGCGAGGATTCCACGAGCTATTGCGCCGATATGCGACGCCATTCGGTCTTTTCGTCGCAACTCCATGAGCTCCATCCACTTTCGAAAGTATCGACAAGAACGCCAGAACTTTTGGATTACTCTCGCGGCTTCATTTGCAGCACGAAACTTGGTTACTAGCCGTCGAGCTAAGAACCCTCGGATCAACGTTTCGATTCGTAGAACAGCGGGGAGGAAGACACGAACCCTCTTTTGTGCTTGTCGTTTTACTTTAACCCATTCGCGATCTCGATATCCTCTCCAAACTCGCTGGATATTCACGCAGGCAGGAATGATGACTAGCTGTTTATGCTTGGCGAGAAAAATGCGTTGTGCTCGACGTCGCCCCATGAATCCTCGCACGAGTTTTTCCACCATGATGGCATTCGTTTGCAGGCGATGTACTCGTCGCGCGTAGGTCCTCCCGATGAAACCACGATAGACTCGTTGGAGATCTAATGTTGCTCGTTGGTATCGAATAAGCATCGCCTTGGTCTTCTGTCTGGATTTGTACGATCGATAAACCGACTGGATGATCAAAACAGCGCACGTGGCGACGCGAAAATACGCCCTGGCGTACTTCCGACGTTGATGGCCACGGAATAATCGTTGAAGCGTCATAGCTCCTAGGTGGCGCCAAAAACATCGCCTTAGAGCTTTGCTGTGTCTGTTACTTCGATATAGCTGCTGCAGTTTGACGGCCACTTGCAGGTATTCGCGTCTACGCTTAAGGTACTTTTTCACAAAGGCAGCTTCCGTGTTTTTAGTCAGTTTCTGGACTGAAATTGAGGCTGCTCGCCCTTGATCCATCTTAGATTGCTCCTCTGCGATCATCCGCTTTACTTCGTCCGGAAGAGCGTGATAAAAATGAGGCACAGATTCGGTTTGATGCTTGGAGTTAAGTCCTTCCTGGTTCATTGACACCAATTCTGCGAGTCCGCGCGATACAGGAAGCACCCCCTGGTTCACGTTAAAAGCTCGATCATTTGCAAGGTGGCTTAGCCCAAAACGTTCAGTGAACGTCCGCTGGATCTCCTGTCTGCTTCGCCACTGTGTCGTCGTTTTAGCGCTTACGATGAAGTGAAAAGCTAAGGATCTCCATATCGAGAGCGCAACTACGTTACTCCCAGCAATTGAAAACCCGCGCATCCGCGATGTTATTACCGGCCGTAACGTATTTCGCTGCTGGTAGACAAGCTTCGTCTCTGTGTCATCTTGCGAATTAGCAGAGCTTGGAGCTGCATCTAGCAGCAGACCGTAAATCATGTCGAGTCTCTCATTCTGCGACTTCCTCTGGAAAACATCCGACACGACCACGATTTGAAAATACTTTACCAGTTCTACCGGAAGTTCACTCTTCCGTATGCTCAACCCGGTGAACGGATTCGTGGCATCTCGAGTCTTGACTGCCGCTTCCAGCGCTGTCATGGCTGCCTTCTCAGTGTCGTAAAAGCCCACAGATTTGGTCGCGACGTCTTCGCTTGTAAGTCTCGGCATGGAGTGCCACGTGCATGTTTGAATTATGTCAAGTGTAGACTTTCGACAATTGACGTAGTTGATTTTAACTTCCCACCGGATCTTGCCCTGCTTCTCCTGCTTTACAGATCGAAACCAGTAGCGCTTGGTGCCTAGAAGTCGGTACTGCAGTCTTGCACAGCTCACGTCAGTCACTTCGACGTGAACGGCAGTTAAAGGCTCTAATAACGTTAATTGTACAGCTGAACAGATCGCAGAACTCTTTTCCGCTGCAGGGCCACGTGTCTGTGTAGATTGACGTCGGGGCCTTTGAGAAGACCCGAGGTTCGACAGCTGGCGACGCAGTTCATGCAGGTACGGAGACGCCCCCGAGTCTGCAACTGATCGTCCAGTAGATCCCAGTCGACTGTTCCTCCGACTCAGCGCCATTTTACAGAGATTTTTACTCGCATTCTTAGGACTAAAGCAAGTAAAAATTACTAAAAAAAAATAACTGCAACAACAAAGTTGAAGCGACGCCCTACCCCTTGAACCGGTTTGGTACCAAACAACTGGTACCGACTTGTGAGGTTACTTTTTGACAAGCAAAGTTGAAATGCTGGGGAAAGTGACACGCTGCTCGCGCGCATTGCTCCGTGCCAAGGCGCTGGCACCTTTACGGCCGCGTAGTCTGCGCGTATATAGAGATACAGGAGATGCTCGTTGTTTGCCGGTCCTCGCATCGAGTTTGACCCACGGGAAGTCCGTGAAAAGAACCTCAGTATTGGCAGTGCGGAATCCCCTCTTTGCCGTAAGTGGGCGCAGCCATTTCTCCTCTGGAGCTGGTGGAAACGCTAACAAGGGAGTTGAGAGTAGCAGAGAGACTGAAGCTGAAGCGATGGAGAAGCAGCTTGAAGAAGCCAGGAAGAGATACCGCTTCACTCGCCAGGACTTCCAGCCGCTACAGACCAAGCCACTGCACTTCGACATGGTGTTTGATATGACTGAAGACCAGGTGAAGGTGACGCTGCAGACGACGCTCAAGCACCTTGGGGCGGAGCCTCTTGC
>LGSM01000381.1:0-35573 GCA_001314345.1 Phytophthora multivora
GCGAAGAGAAGTACACGTCCAAGACGTGTTCCAACTGCGGAGCGATCAAGGAAGGTCTTGGCGGGAACCGTGTGTTCAGGTGCTCAGCCTGTGGTTCTGCGTTCGACCGAGACCTGAACGCCGCCAAGAACATCTTCCACAAGAACATGCCGCTGCTGGGTTAGCTGGCTCTGCATGTTTCTTTATCGGCGTATCCTTCGTCGAGGAGACCTGTCAGATTACTGACGTTATAGGCCTACGAGTAGACGAGCTGGGCCAAAGTGCCCAGCTCTAGGGAACTCCCAAGGAGCGGCAAAACAGCGTCCAGACTCCAGAGGTTGATTACAAGATGCACAAGTCCTCCAAAAAGCGTAATCATATTCGCATGATGATTTCGCATGAGTCACTCATCGCTGTGCATAGGCGATTTGCAATCTCTGAGTCACCTTTTACAAGTTCAACTACTAGAGTATTACGTTGTTTGAGCTGGCTCGTTATAACTCGTACATGTACATGTACGCAATCACTCGTAATACGTGCGTTTACAGCTTCACGTCGAGACGACAGAGCCCTACTTGAGGAAACCCTTACGCTGAAAAGAACAACTCGATCTTGAGTCACCTCCTCCAACTCACTTCCAAATCTGCCACACTCCACCAACTCGCCAAAATGAACGCCACTGTTGACGCAAAGGTGCTCGCTGTGTCCCGAGCGCACATCGAAACTCTGGGCTCCACCGATGACGCGTTCTACACCATCGACCTCCGCCACGTCAAGACGCAGTACGAGCGCATGGTGAAGCTTCTACCTCGCGTCGTGCCGTTCTACACGGTGAAATGCCACCCCGACACTCGCGTCTTGTCGCTCCTGGCCAAGCTGGGCGCTGGCGTGGACTGCGCCAGCCAACCAGAGGTGGAAATGTCCCTGCGCCACGGCGTTCCCCCCGAGAAGATCATCTTCGCCAACACCATGAAGCAGCGGTCTCACCTGCGGTTCGCTCGCGACCACAACGTGCCGTTGATGACTTTCGATTCGCTTGACGAGCTCTATAAAATCCAGCAAGAGTTTCCCGACGCGAAGCTGGTGCTGCGTCTACAAGTCGACGACTCGAAAGCGCGTCACCAATTCGGGTCCAAGTTCGGCACGCCAATGGCCGAGGTCCCTGAGCTGCTGAAGGCCGCGAAGAGCTTAAATCTCAACGTCGTGGGCGTGTGCTTCCACGTGGGGGTCGGCGTGCTGGCTGCGAGTGCCTTTGTCGACGCTATTGTACGCTCCAAGCAGGCGTTCGCGATGGGGTTGGACGTTGGGTACCAGTTCTCACTGCTGAACATTGGCGGTGGCTTTGCTGGTGACGACTTGGGGCCCGTGACGTTCCAAGCAGCGGCTAAAGCTGTAAACCAAGTGCTGGACGAGCTCTTCCCGGTACAAAGTGGCATTGAGATTATCTCTGAGCCTGGAAGATACTTCGTGTCCGCTTGTGCCACGCTCAATGTAAATGTCATAGGACGGAAGGTAAACCCCGAACTTACTGCGAGAGTCCAAAGCGACGAATATCCGGATCTGCCTCGATACATTTACATCGTGAATGACGGGACGCACGGCTCCTTCAGTTCTCCTCACCTCTGTACGGCGCCACCTCCTGTGGTCCTGAAAACGTCCGGCGCTGACGAGAAGAAAGTGGATAAAACATCACTCGACTAGCTGGTCATCATGTGCCTTTCAGTAGTCAACTTGACTAAGTCAATGCCAGGTCATTTCTTGCTCACAACGTCTTTTTTCTTCCGAGAAACAAGCCATGGGGAACATTTCAAGCTGCTACAAGGGCGTCAAGCCAGAGACGACCAAGATGGACCCCTGCACGCCTCCAAACGACGACAACCAAAGTGCCAAGTCGGACGCGAGTTACAGTGCCCAAGCTGAAGATACCCACCAAGCGATAGACGACAGTCTATCCATGGATTCTCCTAGCACTCCAGGCAACCCAAGCGCCAAGAAGCAAACAGTTTCCAGTCCGCTATTGACTGGTAACCGTCCTGGCGGGGGCTACGATGGCCACCAAGTGTAGGGAATGCCTCATTTTAGGGGTTAAGTGTACGTTTGAACTCCTAAAAGTTGAAAGTTATTTTCGTTTTCAATTTGACTTTGAGTTCCAGTGTCGAATGGTGAAATCAAGGGGATGGAAAGTAGCGCAAGGCCCCACCCTAGTAGCAACCAGTAAGAGAGAACCATCAGCTGTCGAATCTCCGTCTTTAGGCGCTGAAGTGTGGTGGAGGTGGAGGACCCGACGCTTTTCCGCTATTGGATGGGGGAATACCGTCCTTCTGGCGCTGGTTTTCTTCCTCTCGAGTGTCTGGAGCTTCCTCCTCATTATCCTGAACTTAGAGCCCAGTAGAAGCGCCAACTACCTGTTGCAGACGGAAAGTTTGGATAATGGACACTTCTGGCAGTCTCGTAAAGCTGCTTCTCCCGTTATGGTCACAACGACAGCTTTACTGACGATCCTCATCGTTTCATATTGGTATTTACTCTATTTGCTGCTTTGTCGACCCCCTTCGTCTCGAATTGTTTCTCAAGAGATTAAACCAAAGCAACAACGCTCCGTTGTAAAGAAACTCCCAACAGTAGAGAAGCGATCACCACTCCTAATTGGACGGCGTGTGGTTGGAACTACCGTTCTACTTTACCGCAACGTGGTGTCAACCGATGGCAAGTACCGCAAAGTCTGGGTAAGTTAAATGTATTCTTTGCGTTTGGCAATGAAGACTCTTTAACTATTTCGTTTTTTTACTGTAGAATGTCCTCATGGAGGTACCCGAAATCATTCTACAGATCCTTTCGCTGCGAGAGTACATGGCTCAAGGGCTGGATGCCTCTCTGCTTTACTGTTACGCCTCACTGATGGCTATCAACGCCTTTGTGACCTTTTATCATATCCAATTCCGCTGGAACGAGGCCACTCTTGGTCATATCCTCAAAGATTCAATGTGCGTTTCCGTATTGTTAACTTTTTGTTTTATTTTTCACTACTCAACTCTTGTTTTTTTGCTATGACAGACTCGATGCAGCATTTACCGTGTTCTTTCCCGCCCTCATCCTGCTTTACTCATTATTCGTCTTCCAAGACGACCTCAAGGCGGTTAAAATCCGCCAGCAGTTCTTCCCTCCTCGAGTCTTCGAACGCAAAGCTCGCAACTTGATCAACGCCAAGGAGATGAACCTGTTCAGTACCGACTTTGAGAGTCTCCTGGTGCGTAGCGCGTGGGACGTTTTCCTCAAGTTAACGTTCAGTCTTCTGGCCTGTTTTCGCTGGAACAAAATCACCCTCCTCCTCCTTGAAAGAGAACGCAAACGACCAGCTAAACACACAGAGGTAAACTGTAAAACGGTGGACTTTTCTCCAGGAATTGAGCGGTCAAAACCTCGTCGATCCCACGTACGGACGATCGTCGGCTGCTGTTTCTTGATCTACGGACTGAGCTGCCTCGCGTACACTGTTTTGGCTGTACGAGGGTCACACGCTGCGTGTTCCTTCTATCCCTCGTGCGTCCAATTTGCTTCCCAGTGGACTCCAATTGGACCAAATGACGTCTGTGAATGTTTAGCTTACGTCGACCGAGACTTGGCTCCAGGAGACTTGAAGGATCGGACAGACGTCACCGACACGTTAGCGCAATTGGCTGCAGCAGGGAAACTCCAAACGGTGCAACTAGTGAACCGAAAGATCAATGATTCACTGCCGGAGGAGCTTCAGACTTGCCAGTCGCTTCGCAATCTGTACGTGCAAACTGGAGCTGTCTATTGATTTGTCATTCCCCAGTGATCAACTTGTTTCCCTTTTAGAGTGTTGATCCATACAGGAGTGCAAGAGTTCCCTGCTTGGACAGCAACTTCCTTCACCAAGTTGGAATATTTGTACGTGATTGAACGAATTTCGTGAAAAATGGTATCGTAATTTTTTCATTTTTTACAGGCATATCGAAGGAGAAGCAACCGACACCAACCTTGTAGAGCTACCGAGCGACCTGTTTGCATCGATGACAAACCTCCACACGATCCACGTCTCCTACCATGCCAATTTGCTCAATCTCCCGCCTTTAACCGGACTAAAAACACTCGAAAGCGTGTATTTCGGATACCTCGACGGCGTCAAAGAGATTCCTTCAACCGGAGATCTCCCAGAGATTCAAGTGCTGGCGTTGGAGGCTCTACCACTGGTTCGCTCGCTTCCGAACGTCGCTCAGTACCAGACTACGCTGGAAATGGTTTTCCTTCAAGATGTCTCCATCTGTTGCAGTGGGTTCCTCAGTGAAGGAAACTGTAACACGACATTTCCTACTTGTTGTGGGGACGACCCAAGCACAAGCACAAGCACAAGCACTAGCAGCAGTGGCAGTGGCAGTGGCACGTTGCCGCGGACTTGTCTTGAAATCCCCGGTGACTCCGATTTCCTCCCTTCAAACGCGACAATTTCACTTCTCAACAAATTTGCAGCGAACATTTCCAACTTTTGCGATGCGGCCCAAGCAACGTGTCCGGGTTCTCTAATGAGTACCAAACTGCTGGTAGAGAATGTCTGTCAAGGTGTTCTCTATCGCGCGTGTTCGTCTGAGTCGAAAGGCGTCGGGATCTGCTTCAATGAAGATATGGGACCTGTCGAATGCAAATATTCACGGAAGATCATCGAGATGAGGAAGGCTGAAATTGCTGCTGGCTGCCACTGCAATAAGCTCGAGGAGCAGTGGTTGGGCTGCACTGGATAAAATCCACGTCCAAACAACAGATATATTGGTAGTTGAGCCTAACGACATCGAAACTACATGTAATAGTACGGCCAGTTCTTCCTGGCTTCGACGTACATCCGAGAGGGGGTTCTTTCCTGATCTTGCCGTCTCATTCAGCGCCAAGGTTATTCTAAAACTACATGTATTATACAGTACAAATGCATCACGCAGCAGCAATTCACTCTCTCCTCTTCGTGATCTGACCCAACCCCGGTGCAAATCTGCTGCTTGTTGTCCGTGCGGTGGTGCCAGCATTTGTATCAACCGACGTACGGAACCGATGGCGATGCGCGCGTTGCCACCGTCGCCTCCGCCCCCGAAGACCATCGATTCCAGCATTTCACGGTGAAATTCATTGTCACGCTGATCGCCCGCCCGACTATGAATCGTGGAATCGAGCCGCTTTGATGAGACGCAGAAACGTTGCTCAAACGCGAACGTAGACGCCTCCACGTGCGCCGGTGCCCTGTCCACGAGAGTATTCTGTGTTTGGGGCCCGAGGGGAGCAGCGAAAGCCACTCGACCAACGAACAACAGTTGACTCGACCAACGCGCCGTGTTTCCCGCCGTTGAAGGAGCTCCTTCGTTCCTCAGTCAGCATGGGCTCGGCCTTCTTCACGCTCGAGGACGCCAAGATCAGCTTCAGCATCATCTGCTGCATCTGCGGCATCGGCACGCTCGCCATGCCGTCCAACTTCGCCCGCGCCGGACCCGTGTACGGCACGCTCGCCATGCTCTTCATGGCGTTCGCCAACATCTACGCGACGGTGGCCTTGTCGCGCGTCATCCTCGTGGCGCCACCGTCCGTCAAGACGTTCAGTGACGTCGGGGAGTGGGTGCTGGGCAAAACCGGCCGCTACCTCGTGAGCGTCTCGCAGCTCCTCGTGTGTCTGCTGCTGCCGTGCGCCTTCCTCGTTCTAGGTAGTACTCTACTCGACGTGCTGTTCCCGGACTCGTTCAGCCAGATCTTCTGGATCATTTTCATGGCCATCACGGCCGTGCCGGCGTGTTTGATCCCGACGCTTAAGGCCGCCGCGACCGTGGCGTTCATCGGGTGCATGGGCACGATCATCGCCGACGTGGTGGGCGTTAGCGTGCTCGAGTGGGAGATGCGTGGCCACCCGGCCGCGCCGTCGCCGGATATCTCGCTGCACCAGGTGCTCACGGCGTTCGGCAACCTGTCGCTCGCGTACGGCGTCGCCGTGCTCATTCCCGACTTACAGCGCCAGCACTCGCAGCCGAAACGCATGCCGCGCGTCATCGTCGTGAGTCTCGGCATCGGCTCGGTGTTTTTCCTGGCCGTGGCCATTGCCGGCTACGTGGCCGGCGGCTGCCAGCTTTCGGCCAACCTGCTCTTCTCGATCGTCAACATTTCGGACCCGTCGGCGCCGTCGGCGCTTGGTTTCGTGCCCAACCACGGCGCGGTCATCATGGCGTACCTGTTCATGCATCTTCACGTCGTCATTGTTCTGTCTACGGTGCTACAGCCGCCGTTCTACATGGCCGAACGTCTCATCCTGGGCATGCATAAGAACCCCGTGGACGCCGTGTCCATCCAGGCCGAGGACAACGACGGATGGGAGGAGTTGCGCGACAAGCTGTCGACGAACGGCCCCGTGGCCAGCGTCAACGCGCCAGACCTGGAGAGCAACGCCGGCTCGGACACGGAGACGCTATCCAACTCGGCCAAGCGCGAGCAGGAGGAGAAGGAGCACGACGACGCGCAGCTCTCGGACTACAGCGGCTCGACCAACGTGTTCCGCTACGTCACGCTGCGCCTGGCCATCATGGCCATCCTGGTCGGCGCCGCCATCGGCTTCCGCGACCACTTCCTGGACCTCGTGGACTTTACGGGCGCGTCGGCCATCACCGTGTGCTGCCTGGTTCTACCGCTCATCTTCTACCTGAAGGTGTTCTGGCGCGACTTGCCAATGTACGAGCGTGTGGTGGCGGCCGTGGTCATCGTGGTGTGCACTGTCGTGGGCTGCTACGTGATGATCTACGCCGGCAAGAACCTGTTCAACCCAGACTCGGACAGCGCCACGTTCCCGTACTGCTCGGAGGAATTCCAGTCAGACCCGTACTACGTGCGCAACTCGACGTCGACCTCGGCGTGAATGGCGGGCGATCGCCGGCTTAAGACGGGAGATCGTCGCATTAAGTCCGGCGATCGGAGAATTAGGAGAGCGTTAGGTCAGAGCCACGACAGGTGTCTCTGAGCGCGGAGATAGCTCTCTCCAAACCTGGAGCTTAATCCAATCCATGTTGCATCCCGCAGACGAATGTTGTTCCAGTCGAAGTTGACCAGCGAGTGACGTTGCCGCCGTCGCGACTCGCAGTTCCGGTGCACTAGAGACGAGACTGAACCGGTGACGGGCTCCGGATCTTCTGAAGCAGCCCGGTGCTGCTCGCCGGCTGCTTGCCGCGATGGGACGTGCACTGCAGCGCAACACCTTGGCAACATGATCGAACGCCGGCCGCAACGATCCAAAGCAAGGAACGCCGGGCTTCTCGTTTTCGCAAGCACGATGTAAAGTTCAACCGCGCTTTCAACGGGGAACCGGGGCGGACAAATCGGATGCAACGTGCATCTTGACTCGGCAATCGGGCCGATTGGATGGCGGTACGGGCTCGGGCTATGTCGACGAAAAGCTCTGCAAGTGCAACAACGACGTGCAGCCACCGGATGTCCCGTACGCCGGCGTTGGTGCTCTTGTCCACGAGTAAATTCGAGCTGCACCAGCGACGGGATCTCGACGCCCCACGCTCAGACTTTGGCCACTTTCGAACATCCGCCTGGACGCTCGCGCCGTTGCCGCCGTTGCATCCTCTCAACTCCAGCCACCTCCCGTTCACAATGGCGCTTGAGTCACGCCAGAAGGCGTTCCTGACCATGGAAGATGCCAACACCATCTTCAACATCGTCTGCTGCTTCTTCGGTATCGGTACGCTGTCGATGCCGTCCAACTTCGCTCGCGCCGGACCCGTGTACGGCACCATCGCCATGCTGCTGATGGCGTTTGCTAACATCTACGCCACGATTGCCCTGTCCAAAGTGATGCTGGTGGCGCCGGCGTCCGTCAGGACGTTCACGGATGTCGGCGACTGGGTGCTCGGCAAGACCGGCCGCTACTTGGTGATTGTGTCCCAGTTGCTCGTGTGCTTGCTGCTGCCGTGCGCCTTCCTGGTGCTCGGTAGTACACTACTCGACGTGCTGTTCCCGGACTCGTTCGGCCAGATCTTCTGGATCGTCTTCATGGCGATTACCGTCGTGCCGTCCTGCTTGATCCCGACGCTGAAGGCTGCCGCCTCGGTGGCGTTCGTCGGTTGCATCGGTACGCTCATCGCTGACGTTGTGGGCGTGAGCATTCTCGAGTGGGAGATGCGCGGCCACCCGTCCATTCCGACGCCGGACATCACGCTGCACCAGGTGCTCACCACGTTCGGCAACCTGTCGCTGGCCTACGGCGCGTCCGTCGTGGTGCCCGACCTTCAACGTCAGCACTCGGAGCCCACGCGCATGCCGCGTATCATCCTCGTCAGTCTGGGCGCTGGTTCGGCTTTCTTCCTGGCCGTCGCCATCGCCGGTTACGCCGCCGGTGGCTGTCAGCTTTCCGGTAATCTGCTCTTCTCCGTCGTGAACGTCTCCGACCCGACTGCTGCGTCTGCTCTGGGCTTCATCCCCAACCGCGGCGCTGTCATCATGGCGTATCTGTTCATGCAGGTGCACATCGTCATTGCCTTCTCGACGGTCATCCAGCCGCCGTTCTACCTGGCCGAACGCTTCATCCTCGGCATGCACAAGCCTGCAGTAGAGACGCTCGTCCAGGAAGGCGAGAAGCTGTCGACGGCCGGTTCTCCCGTGATCACGGCCGACCAGGCGACGTCCGACCTTGAAGGCAACTACAACGCCTCCAACACCCCCAACCGTCTATTGACCGCGGAGCAACAGCGCAAGGAGAAGGAGGACCAGGAGCTCTCAGAGTACGAAGGCAAGGGCACGGTCCTACGTTACGTGACGCTGCGTCTGTGCATCATTGCGGTGCTCGTGGCGGCCTCCATCGGCCTGCGCGACCACTTCCTCGACCTCGTGGACTTCACTGGCGCGTCGGCCATCACCGTGTGCTGTCTCGCTCTACCGATTGTGTTCTACCTCAAGACCTTCTGGACCGAGTTGCCCGTGTACGAGCGCGTGGTGGCCGTCCTGGTGATCGTCATCTGCAGTGTCGTCGGCTGCTACGTCATGATCTACGCCGGCAAGAACCTCTTCAACCCGGACACGGAGACCGCCGTGTTCCCGTTCTGCTCCGTGGAGGACCAAATGGAGCCGTACTTCGTCCGGAACACCACGACGTCCAACTAAGTGTAGGAAAACCCAAACAGACCCGATAGTGCATCGCGTAGGCTTAACCCAACAAGACTGAATCCTATCAAAAGAAAAGAGAACCAACTCTCCAAGCCTGATCCTTCCAAACACCATGTTGGGATGAAAGCCCTTGAGGGTGAGTGTTGCGTTCCGGTGCCTTGTCTAACCTGCTCAATCCGTATCTCGAGCGGATGGTCGGCAGCGTCCTGACTCGTGTGCATCCGTGCGAACGCCACGCGCGACAAGAGATCGTGTGACGGCTGTGGACTGTCTGCTCCAGTTGTCCTCGTTGCACCTCGGCACACAGGACCTTGGTGTGCCGTGCTGGCCGCTCACTCTTCGTTCGACCTCCGTCATCCAAGATGGCCGCGACTTCGGCTCGCCGTTCTCCGTTCTACACGCTCGAAGATGCCAAGATCAGCTTCAACATCTTCTGCTGCTTCTGCGGCATCGGTTCACTGTCCATGCCGTCCAACTACGCGCGCGCCGGCCCGATCTACGCGACCATCGCGCTACTACTTATGGCATTCGTGAACATCTACGCTACGATCGCTCTGTCCAAGGTCATCTATGCGGCGCCGCCGTCCGTCAAGACGTTCACGGACGTCGGCGCGTGGGTCTTCGGTGCTCCCGGCCGCTACGCCGTCATGATCTCGCAGTTGCTCGTGTGTCTGCTGCTGCCGTGCGCCTTCCTGGTGCTCGGTAGTACACTACTCGACGTGCTGTTCCCGGACTCGTTCAGTCAGATTTTCTGGATGGTCTTCATGGCCGTCACTGTGATCCCAGTGTGCATGATCCCGACCTTGAAAGAAGCTTCGTCCGTCGCGTTGGTCGGATGTTTGGGCACGATCATCGCGGATATTATCGGCGTGAGTATCCTCGAGTGGGAGATGCGTGGCCACCCGTCGATCCCGGAGCCGGATGTGTCGCTCCACCAGGTGCTGACGGCGTTCGGGAACCTGGCTCTCGCGTACGGCGCCGCCGTGGTGATCCCCGACTTGCAACGCCAACACTCACAGCCCGAACGGATGCCCCGTATCATCATGGTTAGTATGGGCATCGGCACGGTCTTCTTCCTGGCCATCGCCATTGCCGGTTACGTCGCGGGTGGCTGCCAGATCTCGGGTAACTTGCTCTTCTCCGCCGTGAACACGTCCGACCCGTACGCCGCGTCGGCGCTGGGGTTTATCCCGAACCGGGGCGCCGTGATCATGGCGTACATCTTCATGCACGTGCACATTGTGATCGCCTTCTCGACGATCACAATGCCGGCGTTCTTCATGGCCGAACGGTTCCTTCTGGGCATGCACAAGGACCAGCCGGTCGTTGACGCCGAACAAGGCGTTGAAAAGCTGTCGGCCGTTGCCGGCGCGTCACCCGTGACGCCGGAGATCGAGTGCAACTACAGCGCCACACCGGAAACGCTGCAGACGGCGGTTAAGTACGAGGACGAGTTCGCTGAGTACCGTGGCAAGCTCAACATGCTGCGCTACGTTCTACTGCGTCTGTGTATTATGGCTCTACTCGTAGTGGCGTCGGTCTTCCTGCGTGACCATTTCCTCGACCTCGTGGACTTTACCGGTGCATCCGCCGTCACGGCTGGTAGTCTCGTTCTACCTTTGATGTTCTACCTCAAGATCTTCTGGAACAAACTCCCGATGCACGAACGGATCGGTTCTATGGTCATCATCGTAGTGTGCACTGTGCTGGGTGTGTACGTCATGATCTACGCCGGGAAGAACCTGTTCACCCCGGACTCGGACACGGCGACGTTCCCGTACTGCGCGGTCGAGTACCAGTCGGAGCCGTACTACGTGCGGAACTCCACCACGTCGAGTTAGTTTAGTAGTACAGACGTAGTACAGCCCATTAATGAACCACTTCAACACCCAAAAGTCACTTCAACATGCTCTTGTCGATCACCACGACGCCCTTGGACAAGAGAAACTCGTTAAACTTCCGCCCCTTTAGTCTCCGCCCCGAGGTTGAGGGCCGCCCCATTGTTTGGACGCTGGTCTGCCGCTGCAAAGTGGCGTCTCAACGGTGTCTGGCATGGGCGTGCATGGGATATGTGAGCTTCCCCGTCGCGAAAGAAATTCCTCTATCCCTCCCCCTCGCCATTCACTCTACAATCTTCCTGGGAGGGTATTCTACCTACGCAACCAAGGCGTTACTCGGAAGTGGCGGCATATAGCGCCCGAGGAAGGGTTTCCTGTGACGTGTGCGGGTAGTCCCATAGGCAGGACATGCGCAGAATGGTTGGACGATGCTAAATACACAAACAATTTGTTTACCGGTAATAAAACTCGCAGGAAAACGCGGCTACGAGTCTCAAATTGCTCTTTAAGCGGTGGCCATTATACTGTGATGTAGTGCCAAGGGGGTGTAAACGTCGAGTTGTTTTTGGATAAATCTCCAATTCCATTTGCATGATAACGAGCGACCTACCAACACGTTGCGACTGCGTTTCTCGCTTCCCAGATCATGATAGGACAGCCCCAGATCGATATCGGGACGTAGCGAGTAAAAACAACAGTAGAACGAACTACATGTACAAGTACATCATCTGCGAAGACTCATCTATCCATCAGCCAGAAGACTCTTGCTCGCCTCAGGGTGACACCATTTAGACTGGAGATTTTGTTTAGGTGTAGCACGTCCACTTGGCACCTCCAAACATGATGTTAGGACGAGTGAATCACCAATTTCAACTCAATCTTCAAACGCCTCCAAACTTTTTGTTGAGACGCGTTGAAGCTGCAGAGCGTAGCAACAACAACAGTCGGTTCTTGGCAAACGCTAAGTGCACGTATACTCACGCTGCTGTAGGAGCAGGGCTGGGCGTCTCCAAGTATTAATGCCAAAGGCTACTACATGTTACATCCTTTTGAAAAATGGTTGCAATTCTTCCCAAAGAAAACTCTACAAACGTAGAATTAACTCTTAACTGCGTCTAGACCACCAAAAGATTTTTTTTTTTTTTCTGAAGCTGAACCTTTTCAGATCGTTTAACAGTTTCCGGATCTGTACAAGTTGAAGACTGCAACTTGCACTACCTCGTTTAACAAAACCAGATCCGTATCTATCCTGCAAAGGTCTAACAGTACGTTGACTCATGCTATCTCACTTTATCCTATTCACTCACTCTTGAATTTCCTCCAAAGCTCGAAAATGGAGCGCCATTCCCCCTTTTTCACGCTCGAAGATGCCAAAATCGGCTTCAACATCTTCTGCTGCTTCTGCGGCATCGGTTCACTGTCCATGCCGTCCAACTACGCGCGCGCCGGCCCGATCTACGCGACCATCGCGCTGTTGTTCATGGCGTTCGTGAACATCTACGCTACGATCGCTCTGTCCAAGGTCATTCTAGCGGCCCCACCTTCGGTCAAAACGTTTTCGGACGTCGGCGCGTGGGTCTTCGGTACTACCGGCCGCTACGCCGTCATGGTCACGCAGATGCTCGTGTGTCTGCTAATGCCGTGTGCCTTCCTGGTGCTCGGTAGTACACTACTCGACGTGCTGTTCCCGGACTCGTTCAGTCAGATTTTCTGGATGGTCTTCATGGCCGTCACTGTGATCCCAGTGTGCATGATCCCGACCTTGAAAGAAGCTTCGTCCGTCGCGTTGGTCGGATGTTTGGGCACGATCATCGCGGATATTATCGGCGTGAGTATCCTCGAGTGGGAGATGCGTGGCCACCCGTCGATCCCGGAGCCGGATGTGTCGCTCCACCAGGTGGCGACTACGTTCGGGAACTTGGCTTTGGCCTTCGCTGCTGCTGTGGTAGTTCCTGATCTACAACGCCAACACTCCCGACCCGACCGGATGCCGCGCATTATCGCTCTGAGTCTCGGGTTCGGGACTGTTTTCTTTCTGGCAGTTGCTATTGCCGGGTACGCTGCTGGAGGTTGTCAACTATCCGGTAATTTATTGTTTTCGGCCGTGAATACTTCGGATCCGTCCGCTACGTCCGCTTTGGGGTTTATCCCCAACCGAGGCGCAGTGATTATGGCGTATCTGTTCATGCACGTCCACATTGTGATCGCCTTCTCGACTATCGTCATGCCGGCGTTCTTCATGGCGGAACGTTTTATCCTTGGGATGCACAAGGGGCAACCAGAGGTGGACACGGAGCAGGAGGTAGAACTGCGCGAGAAAAGATCCAGCGAAATCCAAGGAAACTTCAGCTTCGTGTCGGATAATATCCACATGGTCGGCAACTACGAGGACGAATTCGCAGAGTACCGCGGCAAACTCAACACGCTGCGCTACGTTCTACTGCGACTGGTTATCCTCGCGCTACTCGTGGTAGTATCCATTTTCCTTCGCGATAATTTCCTCGATCTCGTGGATTTTACGGGGGCTTCAGCTGTTACTGCTAGTAACCTCGTTCTACCTCTGATGTTCTACCTCAAGATCTTCTGGAACAAACTCCCGATACACGAACGGATCGGCTCCATGGCCATCATCGTCGTTTGTGCCGTTCTGGGCGTTTACGTCATGATTTACGCCGGGAAGAACCTGTTCAACCCGGACTCGGACACGGCGACGTTCCCGTACTGCGCGGAGGAGTATCAGTCGGACCCGTACTACGTGCGAAACTCCACGACCAGTTAAATGTAGCTAGATTTCACTGTTTATAACCACCAATGTCTGTTGTGTATTCTTCCATTCAATCATCAATAAATGTTTGTGAATATAGAGGAAATAGGTCTGCGTTAGAAATCCCCACAGCAATTGCGGACTTTTTGTCTTGCATTTGATCCAAAAATGTGGCAAACGGAAGGTGAAAACTACTCGCAGTTTTTTTTATGAAGAATTGTTTTGCCCTGCTTAAACTGTCGTAAGTGCTCCTGTATCTTACGCCACAAATACTGCTTAAGGTTCTACTGTACATGTAAAAGAATCTGCTGTATTTTGCATTGTACATTACCCTCCACGCAGCTATTCACCTCCTTGTTTATAAATTAATGGCTTTTAGTATGTGCATTTAATGCAGAACGGTACGTTACCCGCCTTCCTTCACGCTAGAAAGTCAAGTTGCGAGCAGGACGCAACGATCTCCTCCAGGGAATTGGTGCTCCACATCTGCGGCCACGCAGCGTCCGTAACTGGCTCGTTATACTCCGCGAAGATTTCCATCAAGTCGCTGTCTGTTTTGGCGCCCAGCCAGGCAGCCCCGGCGTCTAGTGCCATTGAGAACAGCGAGTCATCCGTCGCAG
This sequence comes from Phytophthora multivora, assembly GCA_001314345.1. NCBI lineage: Eukaryota > Oomycota > Peronosporomycetes > Peronosporales > Peronosporaceae > Phytophthora > Phytophthora multivora. The sequence continues at coordinate 14,349 of LGSM01000381.1, forward strand.
GTGCGAACGGGTCTCTATTGTCGTCAGCCGAGCAAGGTGAGTCCGACAGCTGCTTCTTCAGCGTCGGCACCTCGACCACCGAAAAGCCCGTCACCTCAGCCATTATCACTTCGGCTTCAGGCTCTGTAGTATCAAGTGCAGCAGGTTTTACGGCCTGTTTGGTTTTCTTTTCTTTCCTGCGATTGCGCAGGCCCCGCTGCTGACGCTCGTGCTTCTGTCTGTACTTCTGCGCGTGCGTCATCGTCTGGCGCGAGTCCTTGGTGCCCACGAAGTCTGCGATGGCTTTCCAGGGACCCGAGGGGAACGCATCCAGAGCAGCGAGGAAGCGCGCGTGCTCCTCCCGTGTCCAGGCCTTGCCTTTGTTTTTGTTTGCGGCCTTGTGTGCTCTCTGCAGGGCGTGCGAGTTCTTGCGCAGCTTCTGCAGCAGCTGCGCGTCGGCGGGCGGCGCCGCCTGCACCAGCTCCTTCTGGACGCGAGTGGTGATCGTCATGACTGTGGATTACACGGATTCTGTGGGATTTTTTTTTGGCTGCGGAGTGCGCGCTAGACGGCAAAATGAGAAGTGGCGCTGGAAGGGCAAGTTGCCGCAGAGACCATCACTCATGAGTGTCACTTGCAGCTGTTGAAGTGCAGCGCCCAATCGCTACTTTAGGCGATGATTTCTACGAATCCGCGGCTGCCAAATCAAGGCGTGATACTGAATATATATTGAAATAGATACACTTATTAAAGATTCCAGGTAGTAAAACATGACAATCTTTTAAAAGTTGCAACATATCAAAACACTGTCAAATTATTAAAACGAGGCATCTGCTGGATCTCGTTATCCTGATGAGAATCGGTGGCGCCTTACCACGTGGTTACAGACGTCGACCGCGCCAAAAGTTGCCAGGTCATTAGAGCAAATCCCAGAGCATCGAGATGCCCACAAGCGTGTCTTAAGCAACTTCCAGAAAGCTACCACCGCCAGTAACATGTACAGTATCACACTTTCACTGATGTGGCCAATTCATGTGGCCAATTCATGTGGCCAATATTATTTTTTTCTTAAAGCGTTTGGGTTAACGGCCATACAAACACTTTTCTGCTCCTCAGTCACCTTGGGCGTAAGCTACGTCTTCAGGCTTTTCGTCGACCCGAGCAGGTTCTATCGGCGTTTCTACTTGGGCCTCGTTGTTCATGCGATCTGGACTCTTTCCACTGCTCATTGCTGACTTCACTGCGTTCTGCTTGTTGGCCTTGAAGCAACCGACGACGTTTCCCATGTTGTTTGTGGTCGAAGTACTGGAGTCGTAGGCAAGAAATCGGGAACTGAGCAACAAGTTGTGCGAACCCAAGTCGATTCATTTCAAGAGGGGAACAATTTCCACCACGCCCTTCTCCATCGGTTTGTTCTTGATGAGAAGTGACGATCCGTATATACCCTTCCGTAGACGAGTGAGCGGGTAAACCACAGTGTTCTGCTGGATCAGCGTGCATGGGTCCGTCACAGAAGAGCAGCCTAGCTGACTTCCATCTCCCAGAATGACCCCCATCTTCTTCCGACCTGTATCGTAAGTGACGCCATCCACATCGAGCGTCAAATTCGAGCCCGACAATAAACTCAGGTTCGCAGTCGTCACTTGGTTGCCGAAGTGGCTCTTAAACCCACAAACGCTGTCACCGCAGTATCCCGGATGGCACAGTTCAGCGTCGTCCAGGATCACGGAGTTCTTGATTTCTCCTCTTAACACCACATTCCGCCCAACAATCACGTCGCCTCGAATATACGTCCCGCTCCTCAATGTGCTCCTGGCACCGATAATGGCTGGCCCTTTGATAAACACATTGGGCTCGATACGGACGTGCTTGCCGATATGAATGGACCCTTCCGAGAGATCAAACGTGCCCCCGAGCACATGGGCGTCCGGTAGTACAATCAGCCTCCTCTTCACCTCCTCCTCGTCTTCTTGCGACACTGCAGATCTCGACCAGCCATAAGGACGTCTAGCGGACCCTGTACTCTCTGTTGAAGGCCTTCTTGTAGGCCTCCCTCTTCCATCTTCTTCAAGATTAAGCACCTTCTCCGGAGCGAAGGTCTGAGTCCTGACCCCTGGGTAGATCACGATCTCTGCTGTTTCATTGGGATCCAGCCACTCTGGAAGACGCCAGCGGGTCTTGACCCGTGGATAGGACGAGGATCTCCCTCTTACGGCGGGGCGAGGGTCGTCACTGTCTTCAGAGTCGGATTCTTCCTCGGCGAGACCTCGTCCGTCACTGTCAAGCCTCGTGGAGCTCTGCAATGTCGTGGTCTGCGTGTTCTCCGCTGTAGACGTGGACATCCACGCGTTATCTGTGAAGAATTTCTCCAAGTACGGATGAATAGCGTCCAAGACGGCCAAGACGTTGGTGCATCCGTCGAAGAGGCGTGCATGGTCGAACTCTTTTAGTTTGTCGGGCGAAAAGTACGCGTCCAATTGAAGTACAACCGGTATGTCCGAGTCAGGAAGAGCTTGCAGATCTATAATCGACTGTTTGTCACTTGAACCGTTCACTGGAAGTGCAGGAATCGTCGCTTTTTGCTTATTGGGGACCTTCTCGGATGCTGACTTTGAGGCTGCTGATTGACTCGACTGGGCCGAGTTTGTAGAATCAGACTTCGAGTGAAGGTAGATATGGATCACTAGAGTAGTTAACGCCGACGTAGCCACACAGCAGAGCAGCACAGTCGCCGCTAGTGCCGACGGCAGTTCCCCCTTCATACTGGAGATATCTGATCTATTTCGAATGTGTACACACGATCTTCCAGTTGCCCAAAAGGTGCCATCATATTGGTACGAGGTGATGAACCCGTTTAGTGGTACAAAAATGATAATCTTTGTTTTTGTATGCTTTTTTTAAATCCAAAATCGGATCTGAAAGAGAGAAGGGAGGACAATTATCCGCGATGGATTCGGTGCGCGCTAAGCATGCGGCGGAGCTGGAGGCCAAGCGCAAGAAACTGGAGGAGATCCGCAAGCGGAAGGCCGCTGTGCGAGCAGCAGAGGAGTCCTCTGCCGCCTCCGAGAGCGTGAACCAGGCCATCGGCCAGCAGGAGAACAAGTTTGACGATTTTATCCAGAATATCCTCAAGACATCTGCTGCGGACAAAGAGGATAATATCCAGGAAGCTCAGGAAAACTCCAAGGAGGACACTGCAGTGACCAACACTCTTTCACTGGCTGAGAAACTGTCATCCCTATCGACAGTGACCAGTGTGGCCGAGATGCACATCCAACCGACGCTAGTGGAGACGTATACGAAACATACAGAGACGGATATTACACTGGAGCATGAGATATTTGTCAGGGAGGACGGAGTTGTGGACATGGAGGTGGACGAAATGGGGGGACATTCTCCAAAGCGTCCAATGAGCGTGGACGAATCCACAGGAGCGTCCTCCCCTCGTAGCAGGAACTTGACTGTGGACACTGAAATGTCCACTGCTGGAACGGAAATGTCCACTTCAATGTCAGTGGAGGACAAGGCCCAATTGATGCAGTCTGACGCGATGGAGACGTTCTTGACCAAGGCTTCAAGGGTTATTGAGCGTGCACTGAACACATCCAGTAAGTACGACATTATGATCGACTATGGGGCAGACGTGGAGCAGGACAGTGCAGTGGAAGAAGCCACGGAGACGTTGAAGCAGCAATTTGTGTTTGCAGACGACAAGTGGTCCAAGCATCGTGCAGTGACGGATGTGGACGTCTCGCCCTTCTACCCTGAGCTGACACTCATAGCGTACACGGCGCGTGACTTCTTGGAGGAAGAAGACAAAGACGATGGCATGTCGTCTCAGTGGGATACGATGGGGAACTCCGCCACTGCGGCACTTACGGAAGTGGCTTCAATTACGGAAGGTGTGGTGCTGTTGTGGTCGACAGCTCTACCAGGTCGACCGGAGTACCGGTTTACTTGCCACTCGCAGGTTACTAGTGCCTGCTTCAATCCATTTGACCGCCATATTATCATTGGTGGCACGTACTCGGGTCAGATTGTGGTTTGGGACACCCGAGCCAAGAGCGCGCCCGTTCAGAAGACAGCTTTGTCAGCTTTCAGTCACACACACCCGATCTACGCCATGGCTGTTGCAGGCACAAAGACTTCGTACACGTAAGTGCGAAGCTAGTTTCTGTGTGCTTACTTGCTGTGTATGCTAATGCGTTCTGTTGAATGGTGTAGGCTGATTTCTGCTAGTACCGATGGTCGAGTTTGTGTTTGGGACATTGACCACTTGCAAAAGCCTTTGGATATGCTGGATCTACGTATTTCGCTCTCTATCGTGTCCAACTACATATCGGTGAACACTTCGGACAAGAAGATGGAAGCCTCCGTTACTTCGTTCGCAGTACTCGGCAAAGAAATTAAGGAGCTGTTTATCGGAACGGAGGCAGGCAAAATCTACTCGACGAAAATCGACCAGCAAAAGAACAAACCTGGAGCTGGCGACGACAACAGCAGCATTGATGCCGATAAGAAGAACAGGAACAGCCTTCTAGGCAGCAGTACAGGGAATATCGTTCGCGAGGTAATCGTGGAAGCTGTCTCGAAGGAGGGTTCGCATTTCGGCCCTGTTACGGCAATGCACTTTAGCCCGCTGCTGCCGATGCACCGCGATAGCCTGTTGCTGACGTGTTCACTGGATTCGACAGTTAAGCTGTGGAGTCTTGAGCACCCAGATTCTCCCGTGCTCTCGTTCGAGCCTTCGAGCGAGTACATTAGCGATGTGCGATGGTCTCCAGTCCACCCAGCGCTCTTTGCTGTTGCAGACAGCAGCGGTAGTGTGAGCGTCTGGAACATCTTGAAGGATGTCGAGGTGCCTGCGGTCTCAGAGAAAATCAGCGAGAAGTCACTGAACAAGGTTCGATGGAGTGCTGATGGCAAGAGCGTGATTACTGGTGATGCAAACGGCAAATCCTACATCTACGAGGTGCCTTCCGATGTAAGTAAAATACTTCGCATGGCTGTTGTCGTCTTTGCTGACCGTTTATTTTTCTGACGAAACCTGCAGATTGCACTCCCTGGACCGGAGGACCTGTCGCTTCTGGAGGGCAAGGTAGCAACGGCGATTGCGGCGGCTGCACTGTCCAAGCCATAACTTCAGTGTCTTTTTTTTTCGTAGTAGACACGTAGATGAAAAGTTGATTCTGTTGGATAAGAAGAAATGCCAAGTCAATCGTTTTGAGCTGACCTATGGATACTTTGTGGTGTGTTTGTTACCTGTTGATGTAAAAATTACGCCGAAACACACAAAAATTTGTGATCAAGCGTGAAATTCGAGGGGAAACACTTGCGAGTTGTTGAACTTGCTGCACCACCTCTCGAAGGCTTCTCGAACAGGTGTCACCTACACACCCACACGTACATTTGGAGTGAAAATGAAACAAGAGTGGCCGCAAAAGCACAGGTAGCAACATTGACTTACCAGGTGTGGCTCTCTGACAAAGACGCGGATGGAGTACTCCTCGAATTTCCGTGGGCTGAACATCTCGTACGCGCACTCCGGCAAGCGAAAGCACCTCGAGCTTGCCGTTGCATTCTTCGAATAGAAGCGAACATGCTGGAGAGGATCTTCTTTCCCTTTCCCATAATGAGCACGCATGAACTCCAGAATGACTGCATCCTTCTCGTTGACTAGTGACCGATTCGTGGAACAACGCAGCACTTCACTGAGAAGCATGTCCTCCGTCTTTTGTTGTGAGTGATCTGTCAAGGCCGTTTTGCCGACGTAGTTGTAGTACGGTTTTGAGTAGATGCGATTCAAAATCGACCTCGCCTGTTGAAGTTCAGGCCCGTCGCTCTCCTGAATTTTGAGAAGCACGCGGTCGTCGAAATGCTGGTAAGCCTCCATGGAGTGCATAATCTCGGAAATTCGAGTTCCTTTGATCGTGAGGTGGTCGTTCGCTGCGATAAGGAGATCACACAGCATATAGTCGATTGCGCGGACTCCGCGGTGCTGGTAGACGGATTGGTGAAGCTCAAAGCGCGTGCGGAAAGCTTGCATGATTGGACCAGCCAGTTTCTCGGGGAAACAAACCACCATGTTTTCTTCGGGGTCTTCACGATCAACCAAGACTCGAGCGTTGCGAATAAGCAGGTCCGTGTCGCACGACATTTTGGCTCCAGTGTGGAGCGAGTCGCGCATGAAATAGTCGAGCTTGTCGACGTCGAGCCCGCTATGCGAGTTATTTACAATGTCGTACAGGAAGCGTTGGTGGCAAGACGGTCGCCCGTGAAGTACGCCGTTGGAGTCTGGCAACGGACCACCCCAGACCAGTTCTTTGATGAACGTCACATCTTGCTGCGTCAATTCGTAGTCCTCGACACGGATCTTGTTCTCTGACAAAAGAAAGTCGAGCATATCCACCGATCCCTGTTCATGCTTCCACTTGAACGACTTCTCAATGAGCTTCTTCTCTCGGAGCTGGTCGATAAATTGTCCGTCAAACACATGGCTGAACGGTCCGTGCCCGAGGTCATGACACAGTCCAGCAATCTTAATGCACGTGACGTCCACCTTCGTAATCGGCAGCCACGGCTGATGCGAACGGATGCTCTCAATCATCTTCTCCGCCAAGTAGGCCACTCCAAGGCAGTGCTCAAAGCGGGAGTGCGTCGCTCCGATATACACGAAGTTGGCAGCGCCCAGCTGATGCAAGTTCCGGAGGCGTTGAAACTTCAGCATACAAATAATTAACAGCGTTCATCAAGTACCACGAAAAGTTACCTACCCACCTGCAGTGTATCTATGATCCTCATACAGATCGGCTCGAACGTCATGAGTCCATGCACGCTGTCCTTAATCTAGTACACCAACAATATAAGATCAGTACACATAGCGCAACAGTCCTACTACCGCTGTGTCTACTTCTTTTCTCTCGTTAAGCTTCAACTTGTCCTTGTCCTTGCAGTTCGTATGCTCCACTGGAGCGACCTCCACCTTCACAGTTGTAATTCTCTTCATCCCAGTCCCTAAAACCACTAAATCACCGTTGGAGACACTCAGCCCTTCCTCCTGGGACGACAGCAAGTCTGCGTCTGTGTATGTACCAGCGTCTGCGTCTTCAGAGAGCTCGCGCTGTTTCCGACGAGGCACAGAGACGTCGCTCTGCTCCAACGTCTGCAGTTTCTGGCGCTTGGCTAGCGGCTGGCGCTGCCGCCCGAAGGCCGTCCACAGCGTGTCCTGCTTCTTGCTCATGAGCGTCTTGGAGTGCGGAATGACTTGTATTTGGAATTCCTAGCCGACGATTTGTACACCATATACATACCCGGTCAAGTTGCAGAGTTTCTAAAGCAACGTGAAAATGGCTCGTCGCTGCCGAAAACGAATTTATTTAGTTTCTAAAGCAACGTGAAAATGGCTTGTCGCTACCGAAACGAAACGAATTTAACGACAAACACTCTTGTTTACCTTGGGTTTTGTATTGATCTTTTTCTGCTTGGGTGGAAAGGCAACTTTCCACAAACAACATAAAATACATATTCAGCGGCAGCATCCGCCGCCAACACCCCCTCCACCGCCGAAACCTCCTCCAACCCCACCAAAACCTCCCGCGAACCCGCCAGCACCGCCTACTCCTGGAGCACCTATTTCTCGCCGGCTGTTGTAGGCGTAGCCTGAGTTGTGGTATCCATAGAGCCTGTGGTTCCGGTGTGTGGGGGCATCGGAGCTCACAGTTGACGTGTAGCTGCTGCTTGCTTTGGGGCTCTTGTTAGACCTCGTGGTGCTTCTCTCATCCTGTTGCCTTTCGTCGACGAACACTGGAGGGGTCTGTACGTCGTGGCTTTTAAAGTCATTTCCAGTATCAGAAATCGTGGCACTGGTAGCCTTGACGATGGTTTTGTCACTGTCCTTACAACACCCAGATGCGTTTCCCATTGATATTCTTCCCCGAGTGAAATTAAGTATTGAACGTATTTGCGGAGGGAAGCGTGAATTCAGAAGTGAGGAGCTTGCCAAGACGGAAGGGAAGGTAACCGGATAAAGGGTTCGAAGTGTGAAGCCACAAAAGATGGCCGATCAAGATGATAGACGCCACTACGGTACATGTGACGACACATAAACTTAATCGCTACAGTAAGCTGAAGAATTTCGTTTCCCTCCAATGCTGAAGTCAGATAATAATGGAAGTATGACCAATTAAATTGCACGTTCCCTGCTCCGAAGCTGCTTCCGAGTTCCTTCTCGTTAGTCACACCCGCTTCCAGTGTTTCCAGCTTCGTACCCTCCAGCATCGTATCCCGCTCCAACATTGAAGCCCGAGTCTTCGTTGTGGCAGTGATAGTCTCCAGAACTATTTCCATTGCTTTGTTCGTGATGGTGATGTTCACTCTCGTACAGGTACACGTTGTCCCTGTAGTAGTGGCTGTTTGTTTGGGAGGAGGAGGGGGTACAGCTTCGTTCCTGGTACGGCTGCGTTGGGCTAGGCCTCGTTTGGGTGCATGGTCGGTTGGAAGTGCCATTTACTGCGGATTTGGTTGGAGCTTGCTCAGATGAGGTCGTTGACTTTCTGGGATGCTCTAGCTCTTCCCTGGCGACTGTGTAAGGGTCGACGTATTCAGCAGCGTCGAACACACCAAACAATTCGGGATCTTCGACTTGCACAGTAGGGACATACCCGGGGATGTACTTGGTGAAGCTCTCTTTCCTCCCCTTTCGTGGTCCGTCAAACTGACGTTGTTTCTTCTTCTTCTTCTTCTTCTTCTTCTTCTTCTTCTTCTTCTTCTTCTTGTCCACAGCTTTCTTCTGTGGTGGGGGCCCTTTGGGGTTCTTCCGAGTAGTACGGCGGTTCGACTGACAGTGTGAAGGCTCTAGCTTATGAGTCTTCTGTGTCGAGCTGGTGACATCTTGATCTCGACTGCAACCCAATACGCACCCCATCGTTTGTATCTTGAGTGTCCAGGTGCAAATTGGTAACTGAGGCAGGATAACAACAACATGGAGCAGATATAATTGACTGATGTGGAGGTCGCAACCACCAGACATGCATGAAAATCCACCTCGGGTTTTGTGCCAAGAGTGTGGATAGTTTCGTCAGATGTTCGTTCTACTTATGGATTGCCCGCAAATAAAAACAACAATAACTTGCTATCTCTCTTTTGCCTTGAAGCTTCTGATGTCTAGAAAAAGAACGTTCATTTTTCCAATTTCGAAGTAGATTTTGGCAGATGAACATTTGTTCGTGCGGCAATGAGCTGAGCTAGGCTCTTTTACTCGTGGAATGTGAGTCTGAATTTGAATTGGAGCCGTCGAATCCCAACTCACTCAGCATCTCTGCTGTTTTGGGCGAGAGTGTGTACTCTGGTTGGTTTGGACTCCAAATTTTGGAGTCGATCCACTGCGTGCAGTTCATTGGTGTGGCTTGGGAGTCGCTAAGTGACCAGTTGTGATGCACAACCGCCACTTGTACTACAGTGTTCTCGAGTTTGCTGCAGCAACGATCGTTGTTCGCCCTTAATACAGCTACATGTTTCTTGCATCTCCGGTCTTCTCAAACACGTTGAGCAGCTTGTATGCATCGAATCAGACCACGACATGATTGGCCATAATTTTTTATTCGACTCGCACACCAGTAAAGCTGCGCGTGCCTCATTCGACTATCGATCGCCGTCAGGTGCTGCCACAGTGACGAGATCGGCGCAAGTTACGCCCAGCGAGCGACCCCAGACGACAACAGCTCGACACGCGATACAATATCCGCATTCCACCGGAGCTGCGTTGTCACTCCACCTTTACGAGCCGCTAAGACACTCGCAGTACAGTCGCCATCACCATGTCGACGTCCCTGCCGCTACCCAAGGGCTTTTCAATACGAACGTACACGTGTCGGAGGACATGCGACGCCAGTACATGGAGTTCGCTGAGGGGTCCATTCGCAAGGTCTTCACGCTGAGCGACTGCCACAAGAATAGCTGGATCCCCAAGCGTGAGCAGAAGGGAGTGGCTATCTACCGCAACTTCGACCAGATGTGCGGCCCCAAGGCGTACAAGTCCAACGTCGCCGAGATGGGCTGCAAAGGCCAGCTTTCAGCTTCGCTGGATCAAGTTGGACGTGCGTATGCGGCTCACGACGACGCACTTTTTAAGAGACTCATGAAGAAGCTGATTCCGGTTGTGATGGATGCTGCTGTGCTGCTCACAATCGCTCCACTCACCTCGATCACTCCGTTCAGGTATATTGGCGCAGTTAGACACTTCATGACGCAAAATCAATCAATTTCCACTGTGTCCAACAACGGAAAATCAGTTTCACTCGCCACTTTTTTCACTTCTTCACGAGCAGCTTCGTCCAATTCCATTCCTCCTTTCAACCTCTTAAGACTGCAAATGTCGTCCCCAGTCTACGGCGCAAGCCCGTACCTACATCAGCCCTCGCGGCGGGCCGAGTCGCCCCAACCAGATCTATAGGCGTCCGCTCCGCCGGCTGAAAGCGACGCGCCACCGGTCAAACACGAATGCAACGACTTCTTCTTCCTCATCTCCTTCGCCACACGCAGGTTGTTTTAGACACACAAGGAATGAAACGTATTGTCAAAACACGCAGGTTGTTTTAGACACATAAGGAATGAAACGTATTGTCAAAATACGTGTGCATGGACACAGCCAAGACCCAGACTTACGCAGCAGTACCAAGAACGAAGAAGCGCTGGCTACCCTCATCGTGCACAACGAAGTACTACGATCGCTTGTTCATCGCCGACGTTTTCGAAAATGAGCACCAGAACAATGGACAAAGCTGCGATATCGTCGGAATCGCAGAACGAAAACCAATAAGCGGCGATGCGGCAGGAAAATCCTACGTGTTCATACAAATCGTTTTTTAGGATTAGGAACTGAGTTAATCGTTCACCTAAATCATGTCTTAAAATGTTAACTAGTATACGGTATACCTGTGTACTTGATTTTACTATGGGGGTACGTTTCGTATCCTCATTCCGTATCAGTTTCGCTCACTAAAATCCAATCGAGACAATTCACTTTGGCATTCTGCACGCCATGAAGAACTTGCTGCAGCTCTCGGGTACGCTACGCTACTGACTCCGTTGTGTCGTCATTGCATCGTCCTTAAGTAACTTTGTACTGCAGTGGTGCTGCTGGCTGCCGCTTTGGTACCACTGACATGGTACACGACCCTAGTACCCCAGTGGTTATCCCAGTCGGGAGAGCGCAACGAGACCATTTACTACTCGCAGGGCATGGGGCTGTGGCTGAACTATACCGAACACGTGGGGGATCCCCATTTTGACCCAGGGAACTCGCTCTGGGTCCCACCTCAAGAGAGCGGAGCAGATACCTACAGTGGTCAATGGTACAGTCGTTTTCGAACGGGTTAAATTGCATTTGTGGACCGAATTTAACCAGTGGTTTTAGCGCTACGCAGCAGATTTTTTGCGCGGATGCAGTCGGGGAGTTACACAAGCAATATTGCCAAGTAATGGAGGTTTACTGCGGCCCGGCGATGACGTTCCTGCAGTTGATGCTATCGACTATGGCGGGGTTGGCGTTGGTGGTGGTCATTTGGGCCGTTCACTTGATCACGACGAGACACTGCACCATTGCGGACAATTATCTGATGCACCTGTGCGTGTTCAACGGGGTCGGGTGTCTGGTTTCCGCGATGGTTTGGTACTTTTTCGTGTTTCGCCTTGTCATTGACTCGACGTTCTACAAGGACCAGTTCAACCGCTGCTCCGACAACGACAACGGCCGCACGTGCTGGCAAATGGGGCTTTGCGTGTATTTTTTAATCGCCGGAGGGGTATTATACCCCATGCTAGCGGTTCTAGTGATTTCCCACGTGACCGACAAGTTCCGGCGCTTCCAGCAGTTGCTGCGTCGGATGTACGAGACGGCGGTAGTCGCGGATGTTCCAGCTCCAGTGGTGGATATGAAGACGCACGTGCTTTCGAGCAGGCGGAACGACACGGTTCAATCTGCTCAAGTGGCTCTGGATGTGGAGGAATACATCGAGTCGGCGAGACTGGCGCCGCTGCGAAAACATCCGTCGGCGATATTATCCCGGGAGATTTCAGCTGAAGACGACGAGCAAAAATCCAACGATAAAACCACCCTTCAAGTATGATCAGACTATCGAAACAGTATTTTGCAAAAGCTAGAAATCCTCCCAGTTGCTGACTGGTTTACGGTCTCTCCAAGATTCAAAGTCGGCGAGTTCTTCTTTTGTCACGTGGGGGAAATATTTCGTGTCGATTTCGCTTGAAACATCCGGAATCCACGGTGTAGCCATCCTCCGCTGTGTGAACGATTGCCAGTCGAAGTTGGCAAGCCACTTCTCCCGTCGGATATCCAGCAACGAGCCTGCAATCATGGACGCTCGCTTCTCCGGCTGTCGTTGAAGCAAGGCTTGTACGGCGGATTTCCAGTCCGGATCGCAGTTGGCAGGCCAGATAATGTGGCCATGCAGGATATTCCGACACACGGCGAGATGGTCTTCGTCTGGCGACGAGAAGGGCGAATCCCCCACGATCATCTCGTAGATAAGGACTCCAAGCCCCCAACAATCTACAGCCACGCCGTGGCCAATGCCAAGGATAATTTCGGGAGCGAGATATTCCGGTGTCCCGCACAGAGTATACGTTTTGCCAGTCAATTTCTTGGCAAAGCCAAAATCCACTAATTTGGCGTATCCACTGGAATCCAACAGGATATTCTCCGGTTTCAAGTCGCGGTAGATAAAGTTGTGCTCGTGCAGATATTCCAGTCCTTTAATACAGCAAGCAGAGTAGAATCTCGTGTCACGTTGGGAGAGTAGAACAGGTAGTCCCGACGGGCTTACAATGCGACGGAAGAGCTCCCCACCTACCAGAAGCTCCGTGATAAAGTAGATTTTCTTGTCATCTTGCAACGTGGCGTAGCATTTGAGCAGGAATTGCGAGTCGATCTGCATCAGCAACTTCTTCTCACTCGAAATGTGGTGCGTCTGCCGTAGATTTTCTAGCCGCGCCTTCCACATCTCCTTTACGGCCACGAATCTACCGGTAGGGGCGTGTTCTGCCATGTAAACGACGCCGAAAGATCCCATGCCAATAGCGCAGATATACTTGAGACTGGATAAAGTGATACTGTGGGCGAAGAGTTTGTCACTGCTGACAATCTCTTTCTTCCTGGCCAAGTCGTACAGATCATCCTTGACGGATTCAAAGATATTATCAAAATCCCGACTGGTTAAGGCGAAACACTCCACTTTCGTGCACGCAACGATGGACGCAGGTTGTCGACGTCGATCCAAGATCGCCAATTCGCCAAAAGTATCTCCAGGTAGAACGCGAGCGACTTCAAGAGCCGGTGGCGACGGGGGTTCTCCATTGGTTAACGGCACTACCTGGTAGAGTGGGGAGGGCGGTGAGAAAGTGGGTGACGAGGACTGAGACTTTGGCTGCTGTAGAACTTTGGCCTCCCCTTCCTTGAGGATGTAGAACGTATCTCCGTTATCCCCTTCATTCAAAATCGTCTCGTTCGACTCGAAGTGCACGATACGCGCCGAATCCAGTAGTTTCTTCTTCAACGCGTACGGGACCTTCTTCATCACTGTGATACTCTCCAGTGTACGCAGCATGCGATTGTAGTCCAGCACTTGCTGCAACGGACCGAGCAATGAAGCGAACGTAGTTTGGTCCAGAGCGACCACTCGGACGTCCGTCTTCGCCACAACAGTAGCGGACCGAGGCTCGGCCGATAATAACGCCCGTTCTCCGAAGTAGTCTCCCTCTTTCAGTTCTACCTTGGCGATGGCGGCACTACCACTGCCAATGTCAGTACACACGACGGTGCCGGCTTGAATCATGTACATCACACGGCCAGGTTCACCCTTGTGAACGATCGTGTCCCCTGGCCGATACTGCAACTGGGAGACGGACGTGGCCACCACCTCGAGCTGTTCCGTGGTCAAACTACTGAGTAGTTTCACCCGTTTAAGCGCGTCAAGAGAGCTTTGGTACGCTTCCAGGGATCGCTGCGCTGCAACATATCGGAAATATTTCCCAGGTAGAGCGAACAACGAACTGGAGATTTTCGGGTCCGAGATGACTGTGGCGGTGCGTTTGGCTCGGTAGATCAACCCCAGCTCACCAAAGGTAGAACCGACCACCAGCCGGTTAATCGTGTGGCCGTTGCTGGCCACCACGTCGAAGCGGCCAGAGCGCACAACGTAGAATTTATCCCCGATCTCGCCTTGTGTAATGACGGTCTCCCCGGCTTTCACGACTTGGACGAACATGCAATTCGCCAGCGACTGGAGCTGCTCGGTCTGCATGCAGGAGAAGATGACGTTCTCCCGTAGAGCGGATACTACCGCTTGTTGCTCGTCCGGTCGTACTGGAGGCCCGTCGGCCGCCCCACCCTGTTGAATCCGCAGTGCCACCTCGTCACTATCCACGACGTCAAATCCAGCCGAGTCGCGGATATTTGGGCGTCGGAATCGAACCATCTCGGATAAAACCCCTTCGTGCACTTGGGCCACACTGGGGGTCTTCACGAAGTGCACGGACTGAGTCGAGGCACTACGGGAGAATTCACTCGCATCGGCGTTCTCCTCGGCCAAATGTCGTTGCACTGAACTGACGCAGCCCATTGTCAAACGGTCAAACGGTCGAAAAGCTTGGAAATTCGGCACTGAATTCGCTTCCCCAGAGCTCCAGCTCCAGGGCGTTTCAACCTTTATTTCAGGGTGGAAAACGGGGGTTGAAAGGTGTCTCGTCGCATTCATTCGGACGGATCGCTTGAGCTTTCCCTAATGCATCGACTCGGGGTTCGACACGCGGAGGTGGCAGTGATCAGCGACGAACTGATCAAGAAAGCGGCGTGTGCAGACGCGGACCCTGCCAACAACAACGCGATCAATGAGGCCGACCAGAGTGTGGACTTCGTCAAGCTCAGGACGCTGTCGCTGTCGTTCCAGAACGTTTTCAAGATGGAAAACCTCGAGACGCTGCGCCATCTCGTCAAGCTGCAGCTGGACAACAACGTCTTGCAGGACATCGACGGGATCGCCCACCTCGTGCATCTCGAGTGGCTCGACCTCTCGTTTAACAACATTTCGGCCATCAAAGGGCTGGAAAACCTCGTCAAGTTAACGGATCTAAGTCTCTACAACAATTGCATCTCGAAACTCGAGAGTCTCGACACGCTCAAGGAGCTGCAGGTCAACATTGGTGTCAATAGGTGACGATTTTTTATCCATCTAACACTTTTTTTTTATTTTATTTTAAATTTAATAGGTTTTGTCGATTGGGAACAATCTACTGCCGTCTACAGAAGGGTTACTGTATCTCAAGTGCCTTGAAAAGCTCCGAGTACTCAATTTAAGTGGCAATCCTGTATGCTCCGACCCGGAGTATCGACCGTAAGTTTTTATTGTTATGTTTTATTATTATTCTTGACAGAACAACTTAATTGTCGTGGATAGATTTCTGTTGGCCCATTTGGAGAAACTTCAGTACCTAGATTACGCTCTGGTAGATGAAAATGAAACAGTGCAAGCCCGAGAACAGTACCAGGACGAACTGGAGGAGCTGAAGGAAGTAAAAGCAATCGAAGACGCTGCTTTGGCACGAGAAGCTGAGCAGCAGAAGTACTTGGGGATGCTCAAGGACGCGAATGTGATCATTCTGGAGGTACGACATCAGCTTTTGGTCACCAATTTCCAGGTTAACTTACGTATTCCCCCCCCCCCCCCTTCTAGACGTTGTTGGCCGACATGTTCAGGGAAGACACTGAAATGAGCAAGATTGAGGTGCTCCCAGGTCTGCGCAACATCATCGACGATTACACCGAGAAAACCAAAACGGCAACCGAAGACGTCAAGCTCGTTCTGCTGGAAAAACACGGGAACTTGACAAAAGAAGTGGACGGATTCAAGGCCACGTACGAGAAACTCCAGGCCGACGCCCAAGACGCCAGCATTCGCGCAGTGGAGAGCCATCGGCGTACAGCGAAGCAGCTTCTGAAGCAAGCTACAGCAGCTCACAGCGCTTCGACATCGGACGCCGATGGATCCGGATCAACTGTGGGTCTGCAACTACTTCATGACGCGGATGTTTCCAGTGACAAACTGCACAACGAGCTCATGAACCTCGAATCCGACGTGGTGGAGACAGCACAGGAGCTGATTACTGCGATGGAGAGCTCCATTGAGGCAGTGGGTTCGGAAGCTCGCGACGTTGCCACCGAACACTTCCGGACAATCGAAGTCCTCGAGAACAATTTCTTCGAGAACGTCAGTCAGCTGGCGGTCACACTGCTCGAGAGAATGGCGTCCGATGACGGCGAGGATGACGACTACTTGACTGACGAGTGCCGCGCCATCTTAAACGACCGCGATGCACTGAACAATGCCATCAACGGGTCACACGATATCCACATTGGCAAGCTGCTAGCTCAGGAAGATGCCATGCGCGAACAAAGCCTCGCCAAGGTGGCCGAAATCGTCAAGGGGGCCAAAGAGCACGAGTGGGCTCGTAATCGCGCTCGCATCGCCGAAGTGCTTCATCTGAAGGAGAAACACCTGGGCGAGATCAACCGTGTGCGAGACGAGATCAACCGCGTAGACGAGGAGTTCTACTAGCAAAACGTAACGAGATCAGAAAGAGAGCTCCCATTGAAAAGAGGAAGCAAATACACACATGCGTCGCTGGAAATCACCTTGTTGAAAGAACTTGGGGGGTTCCAAAGAGCCAAGTCACGACGCGAGTCCGTGCTCTGAGCTGACCAACTGCCTCTACCCCATCTAAGCCGTCTTGATATCCGTGTGCGCGGACACGACGCAGCCAGGCACTTTGAGGAACGAGTCGAAATCGTACTTGACGTCCTTCGGGCAACAGCTCCAGTACTTGCTGGCGTCGTGGAAGACGGGTGCTCCGGCGTGGTGCCTGCACGAAGCCTCGGTGTTTTCGGCCACTACGTACTCCTGCTGGCAACCGAAGTGGACGCAATTAGCCTTGCCGTCCGTGCGCTTAGGAGGTGGAGCTGTCTGGGTGTCCTTAGCCGCCGAGACAGCTGTCACCGCGTTCGGGTTCTTCTGATTGTAGTCCTCAATAGACTTGAGCGGCGCCGCAGGAGGGGCAGCAGCACCGGGAGAGTTGGCCGCTGCACTCTCAGCAGCAGCCACAGTAGGAGACGCTGCAAACTGCTCGTTGGGTCCTACCACAGAGTGGCGACCAATGATGCACGGCTCAATCTTCTCGAAGTCGTCCCAGTCGTACACCATCTTGGACGAGCAGCACTGCCAGCCCTTCTTCATGTCGTGGAAAAGCGGCGGCAGACTGTGGTGACGACAGGCCTGGTCGTTGTTCTCCTCCTCCAGGAACTTCTTCTGGCAGCCGTGGTTCTTGCACTGCAGGTACTTCTTGCCCGTTTCAGCAGGAGCAGCACTCTCTATAACAGCACAAAAGCAAATAGTAGTCAGTACAAGACCCCCAGTAAACAGCAACAAAAGAGCTTAATGCTTACTTTGAACACGCACAGGCTTGAGCGTGGAGGCGCCGGCCTTGAGGAACAAGTCGTCGTACTTCTGCACGGCCGTGTGCAGCAGCTCGTCGCCAAAGAGCACGGCGTTGCCTTTCTTCTCTAGATGCACTTGGACAGGGTCCAGCTTGTTGTCCGGCTTCTTGTTGTTGTAGTGCTCCACAAAGAACTAGCATAAAGTATTAGTATAGATAGATAGATAGATAGATAGATAGATAGATAGATAGATAGATAGATAGATAGATAGATAGATAGATAGATATTCGAGAACATTCGACAGCTACGCACCTCCTTGAGGTAGTCGACGGTGTGGCCCGCCCACTTCGACGGCAGCGTCATCTTGAGCGTCAGCGTCTGCGCCTCGCTCCCTTCCTCGTAGTGCATATACACCTTCTTAGGCACCGCACCCTCAATCTTAGCAGGCGTCGTCATCCTTGATTCCCGTGGTGATCGCAACAATGACAGTCCTCCAGGCTACATGTATGTGATTGGACAAAACAATAGTGAATTACGATTGGATGATTTTTATTGCAAATCTCCCGCGTTGAGTTTTTTTTTTCGAATTTGTGCAACGACCATCACTCTTTTCCGCGCGCAATGCGGAACGACCAGCGCACCGACATGAGCCTCATGGTGCGCCTTCTCCTCCGTCTTCCCACGCTTTCTTCTCTAATATTTATGTCTCTCTGTGTGTGTGTGTCTTCCAGGCCTTCGGAGGGAGGACAAACGCTGTGCTGGAGCTGGGCAAGCGACTAATCCAGCCCGAAGAGGAGTGGAAGGACAAGTGCGCAGCCTTGGCAGAGTTGCGAAGCCTCCTGTCGGACTTCTCTCTGATGCAGAGCAAGATCAAGGACGGACCAGAAAATGAAGCATCAGCCGAAGATGTAGCGGTCCTTTTCGTGCCTGAGAACGTGCAGGCGCTGACGCAGCCCTTTCGCGTCACGGTGACGGATCTACGCTCCACAGTTGTTAAAGAGTCGTGCGCTACACTGTCGCTACTAGCGCAGGTGCTGGGGCCTGTGAGGTGCAAGATTCTGGTGCGAGACGTGTTCCCTACGCTGCTGGAGGCGCGAGGTGGATCGAATAAGGTGAGATAACGTTGCGTGACTGCGATGTACATGTGAGTACCACATAGAAGACTGAAGTAATGGTGTTTGTGGTGACAGGTCAACACTGCTGCTATTCACAGCTGTATTGAAGCTATTGTGGAGGCAACGCCGAGTAGATTCGTGCTCGCGCCGGTGCTACAAGTATTGAAGTCCAGCAAGTACGATGCATGGATAGTATTATCTTTTAAGACTGAAACTGACGTCGTTGCTGGAGTATAGGAACCGAGACATGAGAGAAAGCTGTATTCATTACATATTTATGGCATTGGAAGGTTGGAACAATGCGGTGCTGGAGAGATTTAGGATACCACTCCAGTCAGCAATTGTCGTAAGTCAGCCGTTCTGTTGAATGTTACGGGAGTGAGATATCTTATTGTTAGCCATTGACTCTTTCATGTAGATCACACTTAGCGACGCATCACCTAAAGGACGTGAGAAAGCTCGTGACTGCTATTGGTGCGTCATCTGAATACATTGGAATTGAGCGATGTGACGCTAACGTATAGTTTGGACAGGAAATATGTCGCGCTCTGGCCGGACGAGGTGAGCAGGTAAAGTTTACCACTTGCTGAGAGTCGAAGTGAAGTGTATTATCTAATATTTGTGTGCGTTTAGGATGAATGCTGTGCTGCCCGAAGCGGTGAAAAAACATTTAAAGCGGTCTCGTAAAGCAGCTGGCCTGGATTCATCATTTCAGGTAATGTTTTGAAGCCGTTTTAGGGCAAACTGAATTATCACTAATAGTGTTTTGCGTATATAACCAAAGATCACCAAGCGAAGACATCTAGCGACAATTACAAATACTGTAAAGAACCTGTTCGATGGAGAAGAAACGTCACATACGAACAAAAGTTTGGACAAGAGGGAAATCTCAAATCCAAGGTTACAAAACTGGCGTGTGTCTGGAGACAAGACTTTGACGCCACGCACTCCGCTACCTGTGACGGCAGCACCAATTCTGCCAAGCCGAATCCCCGCAACTCCAACATCAGCACTGAAAAATCCTCGCGAAGGGAATGAGCCCTCGAAAATCCCGACTCCTCCACATGTTAGGAAAACTGAACCTTCAATTGCTTGCTTTGAGATCAACTATACTCAGATTCAAGAGGAGAACGCAGCACTCAAAAAGATGTTGGAAACGCAAACAAACAAGCTCGAGCAATTGCGCGAACAAATCCAGATGATGAAAGAGGAGAAACAAGTGACTGAATCACAACACAAGGAGGTTATGGCAGCTACAATGACAGCTCATGCCGCTGACACAGCAACACACCAAGAGATCCAGTACAAATTGGCTGAGCAGGTTGCGAGTCAAGAACATGAGATCGACGAATTACGAAGTCAGAAAAGCCCTTTATCATCTCCCATACAGCATCAACACCGAACCGAACACCTGGAAAGGGAGGTGACTTCACTGTCGGAGCAGTTGCAGGCCGCGACGGCGAAGCTGGATGCGTCCAACGCTGCGGCAGGCGACGAGATGAGCGCTCTCCAACGTGAGAAGGCTGCTCTGGAGCAGCGTTCGTCGGCTCAGAGTACGCAACTGGAGGAGCTCAAGGCGCAGCAGAGTGCTGCGATGTCCGCATTGGAGGAGGAGAAGCGCGTGCTGGCGAGCGAGGTGTCTGCGTTGAAGAGCAGCGAGTCGGCCACGGTCGCACAGTGCAAGGAGAAGGAGACTCGCGTGGTCCATCTGGAGAGCGAGGTGACTTCACTGTCGGAGCAGTTGCAGGCCGCGACGGCGAAGCTGGATGCGTCCAACGCTGCGGCAGGCGACGAGATGAGCGCTCTCCAACGTGAGAAGGCTGCTCTGGAGCAGCGTTCGTCGGCTCAGAGTACGCAACTGGAGGAGCTCAAGGCGCAGCAGAGTGCTGCGATGTCCGCATTGGAGGAGGAGAAGCGCGTGCTGGCGAGCGAGGTGTCTGCGTTGAAGAGCAGCGAGTCGGCCACGGTCGCACAGTGCAAGGAGAAGGAGACTCGCGTGGTCCATCTGGAGAGCGAGGTGACTTCACTGTCGGAGCAGTTGCAGGCCGCGACGGCGAAGCTGGATGCGTCCAACGCTGCGGCAGGCGACGAGATGAGCGCTCTCCAACGTGAGAAGGCTGCTCTGGAGCAGCGTTCGTCGGCTCAGAGTACGCAACTGGAGGAGCTCAAGGCGCAGCAGAGTGCTGCGATGTCCGCATTGGAGGAGGAGAAGCGCGTGCTGGCGAGCGAGGTGTCTGCGTTGAAGAGCAGCGAGTCGGCCACGGTCGCACAGTGCAAGGAGAAGGAGAATCGCGATTCATTATTTCGTTCTAGCGCTCCTAACCGTGAAGGTTTGGTTTGTTGTTGTGTTTGTTGGTGTTGTCGTCGCTAACCTAACGGTATCGATTTTGTTAGGGGGCTGCTCAAGTGGTAACGAGGGCACTAAACGAAAGCCTGTTATCCCTCTTCGTGCCTTCTCTCTAGCATTTACTCGCGATCGATCTGAAGTTGAAGAAGAGGAACTCCGAATCAATGGTAAATTTGCGGTAGCTTGTGCACATTTGTATTAAACCTCACACTTCCGTTGGTTTGCACAGTAGAGCTGTCGACGTCGGGATGTTGGCCCAGTCGACGTCCGGACGTCCAACAGTC
>LGSM01000382.1:0-32062 GCA_001314345.1 Phytophthora multivora
CATCTACCAGCAGGACAACGCGTCCATTCACCGCTCCATGCTGACAACCGAGTTCTTCGAAGAGATGGAGATCTGTGTGCTTGACTGGCCGGCGCGCTCTCCAGACCTTAATCCGATCGAGAATGTGTGGGCAAAAATGGCTCAGGTTGTCTACGCTAACGGCAAGCAGTACGGTAATGTTGTGGATCTACGGGTAGCTATAATGACAGCTTGGGAATCTCTTGAGATGACATACCTGAAGAAGCTAGTAGCCTCCATGCCTAGACGCTGCATTGAGGTCATCTCAAAGCATGGTAACAAGACGCACTACTAAATAAATGATTTACCATCATTCCTTTTATATTGAAGTTTGTATGCAATAAGGGTGGCCGTAAGTTGTGACCAACACACAAAATGATTTGTTGTATGGGAGGCCCCCAACAAACTGCGATTCCGCAAACGTTGCTCCATAACAACGTTTTATTGTTATGTTTTACAGCACATATCTAAACAGCGTCGTCTAATTCGCAGTAGAAAAAAAGTTATAAACACTTTTGTGGGTGGCCGTATTATTGTGACCAGGAGTGTAGAGCCACTAGTTCTGTTTACTCAGACAAGCGGTGTAAAAATATCTTTCAGCTGCCATCCGGCTATACAGCTCTGACGTATAGTACGTCAGCTTGCTTTCTTGAGTTGGTATTCGGCTGGGTACTGTATGGGTTTCGGTTGTGATGCATGTAGTTCGTTGACACCTGGTACATGTACAGTACCACATCACATACTGTACCTGCCTTTAAAAGGGTTCGTAATTTTGACAAAGAAAGCACAACAAAAAGCTTTTATGGTTTTGGTCCTCACGTTAAGTGCGCAGCAAACAATAAAAAAACTGTGCTAAGTTCTTCAGTGAAGAATCTCGTACCATGGTCAACGCGGACGTGTACTTTGGGGATGATTTCGGCCAGAAGATTGACCTCACGGTGCGCATCCGCGAGATCCTGCGCAACTACCCTGGTACGCGGCTCTTCAGCCGGCCCCTGGGGAAATTCTCCCCCTGGAGACGAACGTACTAACATGTTTGTGGGTTGACATACTTGCAGAGGGAACGTCTATCTTTAAGGAGATGGTGCAGAATGCAGACGATGCTGGTGCCTCCGAAGTTAATCTGTGTCTGGACTACCGCCAACACGTCGCGTCGGAGCTCGCATACGAGAAACTCGCGTCGTTTCAAGGTTGCTGTGAAGACGAAGCGGGCAATTCTCGTCTTATATTGACTGACTTTTGCGTTGATATGGCTCTGCAGGACCCTCGTTGCTGGTGCACAACAACGCCATGTTCACTGATGCCGATTTCCAGTCGATTCAGGTATTGAGGGCATGGGGAAGAGTTCGCCTTTGCTCAGTGAAGACTAATTATTATGTGCTGATGGGTTTTGTAGCGCATTGGAGACTCCCTTAAGAAAGACAACTCGAAAGGGTGGAAGACTGGACGGTTCGGTGTCGGTTTTAACTCCGGTACGACAGCACGATGAAAAAAAGCACAGGAAAAATGGCTAACAGTTATTTTTTTCACCTGTTTTCTTTGGTTGGAATAGTCTATCACGTGACGGACCTCCCGGCCTTTGTTAGTGGATCGCAGTTAGTCTTCTTCGACCCCCAGGTGCGGTGATTAGACAAAAAAATTTCGCTGAAGGCAGCCTGCTAACGACCAAATGTACTTTGTAATTGTAGGCTTGCCACTTACCTCACGTTAACCCCAGCAACCCAGGAAAGATGATCGATTTTATCGCTCATCCAGATCTGATTAGCAACTTTCCTGATCAGATCATTCCGTTCCGATGCTTTGGGTGCAACTTTTCAGAGCCCTTCCAGGTAGGCCGTATAGCTAGTTTCTCTGCCAGCTCGGGTATATGGTGAAACTAACTGTTTGTCTACTCTATAACGCGAAGGGGACAATTTTTCGCCTTGCGCTTCGAACGGTAGAGCAAGCCAAGCGAAGCAAACTCTCGAATCGCGCCCAAACACCGGAAAATATGGCAGAAATGCTCGAGGAATTTGCTGACAGCTTGCCGACCATGCTGCTATTCTTGCGTAACGTATGCAAAATATCAATTTCGGAATGGAGAGCAGGGGACGAAGCCCCCACCATGCTACACGAAGCTTGGGTCAACAATATGACACCAGACATCGAAGCAAAACGATCGTTACAACACACAAGCCTGAGCTCACCTGGTCCAATTTCTATCCAGCAATTCTCTACTGATGGTATTATGCGTGATTGCAACAGTCGAACTGAATTTGGTGTTTGAGCATTAACTAAGGCTTTGTTATATTTACAGGAATCATCTGCGACTACCCATTGATAATTGAAGCTCGCAAATGCGCTACGAATTTGACGGAAACGTACGAGTATTTGATCATGAACCAGCTTGGCGGTGGAGAGTGCACAATGATAGCCTGCGATCCTGCAAACGTGAATCAACGTCTCGTTCCCTGGGGTGGCGTAGCAGTGTCAACGAGCATTGATTGCGGAAGTGTTGGAACTTCTGGCTTGGCGTTTTGTTTCTTGCCATTGCCAACGCACACGTATTTGCCTGTACACGTAAGTATTGCCTGCCTAAGTTGAACAACTCTACTGTCACTAATGAGGAAGTGCTGGTGCCGTGTTAGGTAAATGGATACTTTGAGCTCTCGTCAAACCGTCGGGATATTTGGTTTGGAGAAGGTTTAAGTGGAGATGGTTTGCTCCGTGCTCAGTGGAATATTGCCTTGCTTCGCGATGTAATTGCTCCATGCTATGCTCGAGCAATCCTGCACCTGGCTAGTAGCCAAATGATGGATCCTGGCCAGCACGTTCAATTGCTACCTCAAGCACTCCCGCCAGCGCCGTGGGACTCCCTAGCTCTCGCTTTTTTCTCGTTGGTTCGCAGTAAACCTTGCTTGTACAGTGAGTTTCGAGGTGGGCGATGGGTTTCTCCTGTGGAGAGTATGGTGGTTCGCAGCAGTTTTTCCAACTCAAAGCAGCTTGAACAATTGCTGATTGATGACGATTTTCCTGTCGTCCGGAACTTAGCTGAAGATTTTGAACGTGTATTGGTAAAGACAGGAACAGTTCCAGCGTACGTTGAGCCGCAAGCCATACGTGAGGCCTATAAAACGAAGCTCTCCAGTCATGCGAGTAACCCAGAAGCTGTTGAATGCCTGCTAGGTTTTATGCTGAGTGACCTGGAGCCAGACGGATTGAATGCACTGATTGGCGTCAAATTTCTCCCAGTGGCTGATGGAACTCTTCAAACATTTGAGCATTACTCAAAATTTGATCCAAGCGAGCTCGATTACTTGTGCTCGATGGGGTTTACGAGACAGCATGCTACTTACGCGCTAGCAGTCGCAGGGGGCGATGGAGTGGAGACGGCTCTCAATTGGTTGCTTCAGAATCCGAACCCTTCTATTGTGAACGGAGAAGGGGTCAGCACGTTTTTAATCCCGAGTCGTGAAGAACTACATTTGCTGGAGAAAGCACGTAGCCATTTGGTCAATATCGAAGCTATTGGAGCGAAGGGGTTGACACTTCTTTCCTCGCACATGGCGGCACAACAACTCAACGTTCAAAAGCTGGATTATCAAGGTTTTGAGGATATGTTGGCTGTAGTGTTACCTGCTGCATGGTTCGGTAAGGTGACAGTTCCTTGGAGTGGGACCGATGACGAGAATGAACCTGATGAAGAATGGTTTCGGCAGCTATGGAAATACCTTGGTACAAGCAAGCACCTTACTGCGTTTAAGGACAAGTGGCCGATTGTACCGACGTCTGCTCACACACTAGCGCAACTGAGTGTTTCTGCTGGTGTGCTGAGTGCTGAGCTTATTCCCGATGGCTGTCTATGTTGTTTGGAAAAGATTCACGTGCGGCTTCTCGTTCCAAACCTATTCGCAACTTTCCAGCCAAACCCAGAGGTATGGCAGTTTATCCATCAACCGACCTCCGTTGGTGTTCTTTCGTGTATTGGTTCGGTACTGGGATCAGGAAGCTTGACTACGGTGCGCAAATTATTCGAACACACCGATAAATCTGATCGGGAACACCTGCTCAAGTTCTTAATTTCTGGAGTTATGGAAGACCTCGGCGCGAACCACAAACAAATCTGCAGCCTTCTGCCTATATTTCCTGGGTTTAGAACCTTTACTGATGCCGCTGAGCATGATGTTTCGTGGCAGAGCGGTACAAGTGCAGACAGTGATTTCTCCTCTGCATTTGTTTCGTTAGCAGAGATTTTGGAGCGTCACCACGAGGTTTTACTATGTGTGGGCATGGGCCCGACATTTCTCGATGATAATTTCGTGTATGTGAAGGAAGACGACGCAA
The DNA here is from genome assembly GCA_001314345.1 of Phytophthora multivora. Taxonomy (NCBI): domain Eukaryota; phylum Oomycota; class Peronosporomycetes; order Peronosporales; family Peronosporaceae; genus Phytophthora; species Phytophthora multivora. The sequence continues at coordinate 4,342 of LGSM01000382.1, forward strand.
CGCTGTCGGATTTCCTGGCACACTTGGGCGTCCGACGCATCAGTAAAGTGGAGTTTTTTGCAAAGTACCTGATTCCTCGATTCAACCGCGTTGAACCGAAATCACGAGTGAGGTTTGCCTACCAGTTGCTGACAGAACTAACTACGTTGCTAGCCCAGGACCAAGACGGCATTTTGTCCAGCATTATTGAGACTGCAGTAATATTCCCGACAATGGCTGGAGACCTGAGGTCAATTGACGATTTGTACGACCCGGAGATTGACGAATTTATGGCCATCATGGATGACTCATTTTTTCCTGCTCTCGAGCTTCAAGACTCGCGACCACTCGCTGCGCTGAGGTCTATTGGACTACAGCGTGCGCTGTCACGCCGATCTGTTCTGTCACTGGCGGTATCGTTGGAAAATGATCAGATGACGATCACGGCTGGGCTACAAGAGGAAACAGATCAGGATGAAATGTGCGAAAAGCTGCGCTCTCGTTCCGTTAAGTTCTTTCAGTATGTGGACTCGCACATGGATCAGTTAGTGACGCCATCATCGCTTCAACGGCAGCCACAGACACATGCAAAGAAGAACAAGAAAGCAAAGGGTATGCGCTTCTTACGGAATTTTCTAAGCGATGACCGCTTACGCGGACAGGACGATCAGCGTGGTGCTGGCGTACCAACTGCAGAAGCGCTGGAGGAGCAAGCTATGGAAAGTGCCGAGATCGAAGACTTTAAAGCGAAGCTAGCGATTATCGCGTGGCTCCCGGTGTGTGAGGAAAAACCGCACCCCGCAGCGCCGTGGTACAAGCAAGGCGAACGAGTTATTGTCGCGTCACCGCAGCAATCCAGACCTCCTAAGCATTTGTGGCTTTGTTCGTCTCAATTCCACATCATCAAGTGTCCAGTCCATTCAGAAGTTTTACAAGGCGTACTAGGGTGGGGGAAGCGTCTGCCGGCTGAGATCATTGCTACGCAGCTAAAGAATATCTCGTTAATGTTTGACAATGCGCGGGCGAAAGGTGACATCGATATGAAATTTGTAAATGACGGGAACACCCACGTGGTTGGGTCCGCAGTGTACGACATATATCGAATTCTATCCTCGTTTTTCGAGAGTGAAATAGGCGAACGTCGCAACCAAGTGCTGTCGATATTGTCAGGAAACGGCAAGTACGTATGGGTTGGCGATCGCTTTGTGTCGGGCAACCACGTGGCTACTGTGGCTGTTGTGAATGCTGAACCCTATTTGTATACGATTCCGAACGAGTTACTTCATTTCAGACCCTTTTTGAAAGCGATCGGTGTCCGAGAGAGATTTGCACTGGCAGATTATGTGCACGTTCTTGGAGCAATGCACAGAGAATGTTTGAATTCAAAGGAAGAAAACGTGAAGTCGATTCCTCTCTCGAGTGACAAATTGGTAACAGTGATCGGATTGATCCAACTGATTAGTGATACGCTACAACATCATTTCGACTATGAATTGTTCGCTCCAGACCGCGACGGGGTTCTTGAACTTACAGCAAATTTGACATATGACGATGCCCCGTGGCTAAATGGACGTGACCATGAAGGAACTACACGATTTATTCATCCCAAGATTTCCAATGAAGTGGCTGCAAAAATCGGGTCGCGTTCATTGCGCAGCCAGCTATTGAGTGAAAGTGGCCACGAAGCTATGCCTTTCGGTGCTGAATGTGACGTCGAGGCATTTGGCCAAACAGAAGCACTGACAAAGCGAATTGCGCATATTCTGGAGCAATATCCAGACGGGCCGAATATTATTAGTGAGCTCATTCAAAATGCAGATGACGCAGGGGCATCGCGCGTGTGTGTGCTCTACAACAGCTGCACGTACGGAACTTCGTCGCTGCTGAGTCCAGCCATGGCGAAGTGGCAAGGACCTTCCCTGTATTGCGTACGTCATTCTTTTTGCTCCTGTTGTTAATGTGACTAACTCCTGCGGCGTTGCGTGTTCGCAGTACAATGATGCTGAGTTCAGCGACGGGGATTTTATCAGCCTAGCACGCATCGGTCAAGCCAGCAAACTTCAACGTGCTGCTACTACGGGACGCTTCGGACTTGGATTTAATTCGGTGTATCATTTCACTGACCTCCCTTCTATCGTTTCGGCAAAATCAATTGGTACGTCATACTGACATTGATGATGCATGGCTGTGCTAAAACAATTAATTCACCGTATGCCGCGCTGTTTTGTACAGTGATGTTTGATCCTCATGCCACTCACTTACCAGGCATTTCAGCTGCGAACCCTGGCATCAAGATTCGATTCGCAAATGCGAGTATCGTGAAACAGTTTCCTGATCAATTCGCTCCGTTCAAGGGCGTTTTTGGGTGCGACTTAGAGCACCATTACAAGGGCACCTTGTTCCGATTTCCACTGCGTGACAACATACTTGCAGAAAGCAGTGAGATCAAGCGTCGAGGCTACTCCCACCGCGAAATTGTGGAATTGTTTAGAAGCTTCCAGGGGTCGATCATTGATACCATTCTATTCCTTCGAAATGTTCGCAAAGTGGAAGTGTATGTCCAATCAGACATCGACGAACAGCCTGTGCTTCTGTACGGTGCAGAAGTTCCCGAAGAAGAACGAGGCTATTCGTGGAGGAAGATTGATCGATTTATGCAAGGTAAAGACTCGACAGGAAGCAGACCTAGTACGGAGTTGTCCGCCAAAAGAGAATTCTACTCACGCTTGCGCACCACACCAACGGCAGAGCTTCCCTCAGTGACTCAAGTGCTTCACATTAGACGACGACAGCAAAAACAACTGGAGACATTGTTCCATCAATTTGGTAAAGCTGACAACAGTTCAACTGATCAAGAAGTGTCAGATGTGGAGAAGGAAAATCACCTCCAAGAGTCTATCGAGAAGTATTTGGTGTGCAATCAGATTGGTGGAGGAAAGGCTCGCGACATGGCTTGTGCTGCTGAGAACGAGTCTTTGAAACTGATTCCGTGGGTTGGTATTGCCAGTCGTATCGATGGAGCGCCCATGGAAGGACGTGCATTCTGCTTTCTCCCTCTTCCAGTTCGTGTGGGCTTGCCAGTCCACATCAACGGCTACTTTGAATTATCCTCGAATAGACGCGATATTTGGACTGGTGACGACATGAGCGGTGATGGCAAATTGCGATCAGAATGGAACGCGAATCTGTTGGTGGATGCAGTTGCTCCCGCGTATTTATCGTTCCTACTTGAAGCGAAGGCTATATGCCAGGGTGGATCTTCTGAATATCTATCATTTTTCCCGACGAAGCTCCCTGCGGGTCCGTGGGACAGCATTTGTCTCGAACTTTTCCGGATTATGAAGGACCAGCCGATGTTTTTCGCGTCGACTCCCCAGCTGATCGACACTGCTATGGAGGTACCCAGAAAGTCTGTCGCGCCAAATTCTTGCGTGTTGGTAGACGACAGTCTCAGCGACTGGAAGACGCTTGAGATTGCGCTGGACGCAGCGTCATTAGCGACAGTCCAGTTGCCAGTGGTTCTGCGCAATTTATTGATTCAGCTTGATGCAGTTTATGGAGCTATGACTCCAGCGTTTTTCCGGCAACTGGCGCAACAAGGAACTTTTCTGCCAGCCTTGGACCAGAATACTCTTAAGCGAGTGGTGCAATTTTGTCTGGCGGATTGTATGGGGTCGTCAAACGTTTCCGCGGCCCAAGTTCTTAACCAACTGCCGTTGTTACCTCTAAAAGACGGGAAGTTTGGGAGAATATGCTTTACTGATTCCGTGCAGGAAGGTGACAGCACAGACCACCAGTTGACTTTTTTCTTTGGAGATGGGATCGAGGAACAACTTTTGGTCGAGTTTCCGCATCGCGTGGTACGTGGAGAATTCAAGGAAATGTTCGACTCGTTGGCGTCAGTGTACGATAACTCGAATCTTCGGGTGTTGGACCTCGCAGCTATCCTAGACAATTTCTTGCCACATTTGCTAGGTCGCTGCTGGAGAAAAATTGACGACGTCGTATTTGCTCTTGAGACGATATCAGAAGCGGAGGGGGTTGCATCCAAGAACGAGTGGATAAAACTTTTGTGGACGTATGTGGAAACTCAACTGCAGACGATTGAACATTTGCCCCAAGTCTTTATGAAGTGGCCGTTAGTTCCAATCCTTTGTGAAAAGGGAACGAGATGGGTTTGTCTAGAGTCAAACGCCAGTCTTGTTCTTCCCCACTCGGGAACGGCACCACTATCGCCTGAAGCTCTCTCTCAGCTACAGCACGTTCTGACGAAAGTTGGCGTTCATATTGTGGATACGTCCTATGTAAGTGGTGAAAGGAGCGCGCAGTGGTTGCTGGCGCACAAGTACGCTCATAAGATAACTTCGGATGGCCTTCTGGCATCCTTAAGCCGCTACCAGTTCCGGCACGACAGACAGAGTTTTGACGACATTTTTGCTGCAACGACAGCGGTTGAGCGGCAGGTAATGTGTGATTTCTTCGCACACAACACCTTTGATGCCGTGTCTAATGACTTCCAGCCAATTCTCTTCGAACTCCCGATATTCCCTGTGTACTCGAAGTCGGCTTCTAACACCGCAAGTATGGACTTTGCTACTTTAAGACGAGGGGGCTACTTACCTGATAGTGACGCCGATATTAGAGTTCTTAACGACTCGTTCTTCCGTGCTGAGAAGGAATCGCTGAGGAGATTTTTGCGCGAATGTGGAATTGATGAATTGACCTCCACGAAAATACTGCTGGATCACGTTTTCCCACAGTTGCCGAGATTCGAAAAACAGAGTGGAGATTTGGTTGACTCCGTTCTTGTCGGAGCTCTAGAGGCTCACGCCTATCATCAGCGAACCGACTCGCGCTTTCGTGGCGTAGTTACAACTCAGGCTATCATTCCATCAAGAAAACGAGAGTTTCGTGTAGCCAGTCAGCTCCATGACCCTAGTGTGGACGAGCTTAGTGAGCTAGTGGGAGAGAACGGTCTCCCAGCTCAGGCATTGTCCACCCCATCGATGGTTGAAATTCTGCGGTCGTTGGGGCTTCAAACGGGTCTCTCCTGTCATGCAATCCTAGAGAGTGCACGCTCAATTGAGGCAATGTATCGCGAAAATGTCGAAGGTGCTGCCACCAAAGCGTGCCTCAAGGCCAGCAATTTGCTGTCCATGGTAAACAAGCACTTTGATTCGATGATGTCGGAGGCAGCTACCAGTGATTCCATGACTGATCAAGACGGAAACAGCGAACACCAAGCAATGCAGGAAATTGTTGTGAGGCTGAAGGAAATTCAGTGGCTGCCTGTTCGACTGGAGTCCCCCGATCCTGCGATGCCATGGAAAAGTTCAACAGAACGACGTAGCCAAGTCCCACGTCTTTCAAATGCGTCGAAAATGCGTCCTCTAAAAGATGCGGTAAGTGCTGTATTTGTTGATACGATACTAATCAAGACCTAACGTATAGCTTTTTTGCTTGCTTGACAATAATCAGTGGCTTTGCTCGTCGTCAATGGAGTTCTTGGACGGTGAGCTAACGTCGAAAGAGCTCATTAGCGCGTTTGGATGGGATGAGCCAGTCGACTCGTTTGTGATGGCAAAACAACTCGAGGCCATTGCCTTGCGTTGGGAAGAATATGGCGTAAAGAAGGAGAGTGGAAAACTGTTGTCGTCAAATTGGCGTTTTCCGCTATCAGAAGTGCATTTAATGTACGAGAACCTGGAGAGCTATCGACTATCAGACGAAGAAGGTTGGAAGGCGACTGCTGCGTATCGGAAGATGGCGAACGCTCTCTGGATCTGGACAGGCAATGGGTTTGCTTACCCGTGCCAAATCGCAGTGGAAGCGGACAGTACGTTGGGGCCTCTATTGTACAGCTGTCCGAGTGAACATATCATCCCGCGGTCGCTGCTCACTTCTTTTGGCGTAAAGGACACTTTCGCTACTGCCGATTACTTGGAGGCGATCATGAGACTACCACGTCATGAAGTTTTGACTGAGAAGCAAGTGGCGGCATGTTTAAAAATCTACGAAATCGTCGCGGAAGAAATACCGGCATTAGAGTCGGCGCTGGGCTCGTTCGCATCACAAGAAATGCTTTTACTGGATCAGTCCAATCGCCTCGTTCCTGCTGTTCACTTGACGTTTGACGACATGGAATGGGACGAATCACAAAAAACACGGCAGGGCTTGGCGTTTGTATCGGAAAAAGTCCCTAAAGCTGTTGCTGGAGTGCTGGGGGCTGTTTCGTTGCACTCGAAACTAGCAGAGACTTCAGTGACAAGTCGACGTGTTGTGTGCCCTCCAGCAGGTGGATTACACAGCGTGTTGCCGCCTCGATCAGAATGGCACCACGCTCTCCTGTGGGAAACAATTCTCGCTGCAGAACGATTTGGAGGTACCCAAGTAGACTTTTTCCTGGATAGACGGCACCACTCAGCGCAGCGTGTGATCCAGCCGTCGCTGCAACCGCTTCAGGACGACGCGCTATGTATTCACATTCACAACATGGTGCTGAGCGAAAACGACATTAACAACCTGTTCCGAGGAGAGTCTTCTCGCGCAGGTCTTCTTTGTGGGTTCATGGTATCAGACTGCATGCAGATCCTCAGTGGAGACGGTTTCTACATTTTAGATCCCACCGGATGTTATCTGTCCTCAACAGCAACAGCATCAGCATCAAACGCTAGTCGAACGACAGGCATTGGTCGGCGATATGAAGTGCTAGGCCAAGATTTTGTTCGGTATCCCGATCAGCTGCTTCCATTTACGACTCTCCCTTCCTGTCCAAGCAACGTGTCTCGAGGAACGCGAAGCACGCTGATTCGCTTCCCCTGGCGCACATCGGCATCAGCTGTGTCTTCCCATGTGCTGGATACGACGAAAGTGGACAAATTGGTTGAGGTCTTGAAGTCACAACTGTACCAGTCGCTTATTTTCACCGAGTCTGTGTATCGTATTTCGTTGTGGAGTGTTGGAAAGGAATCTGAATTCGCTTCTCATTGCCATGGCGAGGTAGCTCTGGAACTGCCTGAAGATACGCTTCGGAAACGCAACTTAACACGACAAAACCAAGACTGGAAGAAGAAGTTTTCGCTGCAAAGCTTTTTCAAGAGCCCAGTGATCCCCGAAAGCCAAGTGGAGTTCGTTGTCAACCTTGAATTGGAGAATCGACAGTATCGCGACATTTGGCTGCTTGCAGATAACATCGGAATGGGCAGGAGTCGCGACTTGGCTTGCACTCCAGTGCATGAAATGCTTCACTCGACGCCGTATGTGAGTGTGGCCTGCCATGTTTTCCGCAACGGCAATCCAGCTCCTCGCCTTCGTGGGTATGTATACAAGATTGTCAACACTCGGCAAGATGTTGGACTGCCTGTCCACATCAATGGATGCTTCAAGAAGGCAATTAAGGACAAAGAACTTGCGTTGACGGTATCTTTAAACGGACGAGAGAGTGATTCCAGTGGCGCAAGTGGTAGCGAGCAACAAGTTGCAGCTGGATGGAACCGTGTTTTACTAGAAGATGGAGTCTCGGATGCTTATGCTAAGCTTCTTATGCTGGCCAAACGGCGCTACGAAGGCTCTTTCCCCAAGTCACTTTACAACGTTTGGCCAACACTGAAACGGGTAAGTTTGAACTCTTTTCAATCCAGAGGTTCTTTTGTGAAATGTACTAACAGAATGTTTTATAGCGTAAAGACCTTGGCACAGTAATGCAAGCGCGCACATACCAGTTGGTTGGAACACGGGAGTTGTTCCTCTGCACTGACGGCGTCTTCCGTGCGCTGAGCAACGGCTACCAACTTGATTTGGCTGATATGAATATTCAGGTAAAACGTGTTTCGGTCTCGAATTTCTGACTATTTTACTGAACGTACGTTATTATTATTCACTCAGGTGGCATCCTTTGCTCAACTACATTTCCCAGCTTTTGATATGCCTCCCAGAATCATCCAAGATTGCTCACGTCTCCTTCCGTCGCGGATTTACTCGGTCACACCAAAAGTTCTGCGGCGCTTCTTGAGAAGCGTGAGCAGCGCTGAGGTCCACCCGGATATTTGTTTGTCCTTGTTGGAATATTGTCTGAGCGATTTATCTTTCCCGTTGCCAAGTGAAACGGATCCTATATGGGCCGAATATCATGGACTCTCATTACTACCGCTGGAAGATGGAAGTATTGGTGCCCTTCGAGTCAATCAACGCCGAACAAGCTACGTGCTCGCGTCATTCAACCAGATCGAGTTACTCCGGCCGCTTGGAAACCTGTTTGTCTCTCTGGTGGCGTACCAAAGACTGCACAAATACTTCTCGGAGAGTCGATTTACCGCTGTTTTTGGGCTGGTTTCCTTCTCTATCAAGATCCTTTCAGATAATATTGATCGAGTGTTACCACCGATGTGGAAGAACCAGACAATTGTCAGTTGGGATCCGAGTTCCCCCATCGAGATTGACGAGCTGTGGCTGTACCGATTCTGGCAGGTTGTGCATTTCGAACGTCGGTCGTTGGGATACTTTGCAAACTGGCCGTTAATCCCCGTGAAAGGTTCACAACTGGTTTCTTGCGCCAAAATGGATATGGCCGTGTGTGTTTGGGACGAGTCGGCAGACAGCGAGACAGCTACTCGAGTCGTTGGGGCATTTCAGACTTCTTCTACGGAGCAAGAAACGAAAATGACGAAAATGGAAGCTGAACGCAAGCGATTGATGGAGTTAAGCTCTGCAAAATTCCGAAAAAGCGACGACGAAGGCAGTTCGGATGAGGAAGAAGGCGATGAAGAGGTTGTGGATGAAGATGAAAGTGCATCCATTTCGTCCTCCAGTAGTGTTACTGAAACCACTGTCACGATGGAAGATGTGCCGTCGTCGCCAGCCCACAGGGAAGATAATTCCAGTGTAGGGATGCTGTCGGAAAACGAAGGTTCCTCCGAAGATGTACAATTATCCTCCAGTTCTGTATCATTGGCGTTTGAGACCTCGAATGATGAATTCGAAAGTGATGAGATTGGTGAAGGCTTCGCAGTCCCTGCGTATCCAATCGAAGACGAATCCAACGAGTTCTGCAGTCGGGAGACGCTTCACAACGTTCTCTCGGAGCTGAATGTGGCGATGCTGGAGCTTGCGTATCTCGGAGGCCAGGAGAGTGACATCGTGCCCCGTACTGTCGATCTTGGGTTGGTAGTTCTTGAAGGCATTTTGGCCTCCGTCTGGGAGGAGCTTCGTTGGAGTGAGTTAACAGAAGCACGTGCAGTTCTCATTGCCGAGTTTTTCAGTCACAACGGCGAAACTACCGGCGGCTACAACCGTGTCCAGCTGGAGAAGCTGAAACAACTGCCAATTTTCGTGAATATCCAAGATTCACCATGCTCCATTCACGGCGGTCAGGACTTCTTCTTGATCCCCCCAGATCTCAGTTTGACAGACATTCCACTGCCGCCTGATGCACAGCAGTGCTTTCTCAAAAGTAACCCCCGCCTGAACGCGTTCTACAAGGAACTTGGTGTGGAGGAAATGAGCGACAGCAAGCTTCTGTTGTACGTCTTGCCGAGGTACAGCGAGCTGCTAGAAGCCCAGCGCGACCAGATCATGCGCATTATCCTACAGAAGTGGCAATCACTGCGTGGAAACGCCGAGTTGACAACTTTACTGAAGATCTCAGCGCTTTTCCGCGACGACGAAGGTGAAAACGCGCTCTATCACCCGGCCAGCGCCTACTGCGACCCTCGAAACAACGTGCTTGCCGCAATTTATGAAGGCGTTCACGGTCAATTCCCGGCCCAACGTTACCGGACTACCGAGTGGCTGGATCTTATGGGTGAGATTGGGCTGCAAACTGAAGTGACTGTGGACATTTTCGTGGAGTGCGCGCAACGCATCGATGGCCAATTTTCCGGTAAGCAAGCGCTGGCGCCCGAAGATGAGCATCTGATCACAACGCTGCACCAGTTTTTCGTTCAGAATTTCGACAAGTTCGATCGGTCTCGGTCGTTTTTCGAGAGGATAGCTCCACTGGCGTTCGTCCCTGCTGCTGTATATGAAACCTCAAGTGAATTAGACGTATCAGAACGTCAAGAGGGGCAGTTTACGTCCCGCTCAGTTGTCCGCAAGTACTCGGAGTGCGCTATCCCAGATGATCAGGCACTGGTCTACTCTATGATGCCGATCTTGGCGAACGAAGCGCTACCGCCGCGTGTTCTCTATAGCCGCTTGGGGGTTCAGTCTCCACCTCCTCAGGACCAGGTCGTGGCGCATTTACTGTCCATTACGCACGGGAATCGTGACGTCTCCTCTCGGTCTTTAGATTGGCAGTTCTTCTTGCCAATGGTGGAGGTGTTTCAAGCAATTTTCAAGTTTCTGCAGGAGAAGTGGGGAAATCTTGGGGCCGAAACCCAGCAACGCCTCACGAGCGCAGCAGTCATTCCGGTTGGGTCTACGCTGGTTAAAGGATCTCGTCTGTTCTTCCATTTGGGCGAGAATCTAGCTCCTCTCATGTTTGAGGTCCCGCGGGTGTTTGGTGCGTATGATGCGCTATTCCGTCACATGGGCTCGAAAGAAACACCCGAAGTCAGCGACTATATCCGACTGCTGCGCGACCTTAATGAGGAAGGCTGTGGCCACCCACTCAACCTGAATGAACTGATCGCAGCTGCTCGTGCAATCGACCTACTCGTTGCGGCCATGGCTGAGTCAAACCATCGGCTTTCACTGGAGGAGAAGCACAGTATCTTCCTCCCTTCAGGTACAGCAGTGATGCAGTCAATGCTGGTGATGGCCTACAACGACTCGGCTTCACTTTGCTCCAGTATTGACCTAACAGAGCTGCATTTGGCGCACCCACGGATCAGCACGAGGTGCTGCAAGATGTTGGGGGTACCAGGACTCACCACCGTTGTGACTGAGGAGCTGGATAGAGAGAATCCCACCGAACTCTTGGCTACTGATGAGATCGCGCACTACAACAGCATTTTGGCCTCGTACCAGTTTGCTGACGGCTTGCGGAAGATCATCACAGCTCAGCAGCAGAAGGCCTCAACGTACGATGCCTTTGGCTTTGTACCGGACTTCGAGGACTTGAACCAACGGATCGTGAACTTAGCGGCTTACGAAGTCAAGTGCGTGGCAGAGCTGCACTCGCGCTTTATCGCGCAGTTGGATTTCCCAGCTCGTAAAGTGGATGTGACCAAGACCATGCGCCAGGGCAGTTTATCGTTCTTGGACCAGACCAGGAAGCAGATTTACATTGCCACTCGCTCCAACAAGGGGATGAGAACGAGCCTTTTGGTCGCTCGCTGCATCAACCAACTACTGGGCGGAGTGCTGCAGGACTGCTCCGTGTTGGAGTCTGTCTTGGCGTGTGACGAGATGGAGATCCCAGACGTGCTCCAAGTCCTGGACATCTACGAGGATCCTGTTTTGATCGTGGAAAAGCTTCGAGGAGTGCTGGGACAACCGTTGTGCGAGGCAGACTGTGGCAATGTAGAGCTGGCTCCTCTTCGCTCCTGTTTACCTGGAGAGCTCGTTGCAGTTCAAGATGAAAGCGGGACGCTGTGTTACGCCAAGGTCCTAAGAGAAGAGTCCAGTGATGTTAACCGGTACGAAGTGAAGGTGAGCAGCTCTTCTACGCGATGGTTACTAGCCACACAGCTCTACTTCTTCCGGTCTGCTCGCGTCGGAACCAGTGGTAACAGCAGTCCGAACGCTACTGCTATCAACCAGGCTACAACTGAAGCAAAGCATTCCGAGGACATCAGCTTGCCGCAGTCGGTCGTAGCGATCGCTCCTGAAGGCCAAAGCAGTGGATTGTCGAGCGTGAAGCCACCGGCGGCCGTGGTCTCCTCTGCGAACGTCCTGTCGGCTGTGAACGATCTACTGTCGCGTCTGAACGTGACGCTGGACACGAGCGTGGAGGACCTGCTGGCCGAGAACCTTCGACTGCAGCGTCGTCTTGACGTGGCCGAAGCAGGACGTCGCGCGGCTGCAGCGCAGATCGACACGGTGCTCCGCGAGAAGAAGGAAGTGCAGGACTCGCTCGTGTGCGCTGTGTGTCTGGAGAACCAGGTGAACCGCGTGCTGATCCCGTGCGGCCACATTTACTGCGCGTCCTGTGTACAGCAACTGCCGCGCCCTTCGTGCCCGATCTGCCGCCAGAATATCGTCTCCAGCTCCATTTTCCACGTCCCTTCCTAGTCAGATACCACGAGCTAAGGCCTTACAGTAGCGTTAAAAGCCTAACAAGTGCATTCCATCCTACACATTCGATTGGCTCAATCAGGTTGAAGAGAAGAACTGTACACAGAAGCAGCAAGAACCGCCGTCATGGTGAACGCGTCGCCACCTGCCGACGACCCGTGCAGTGCGGACGTGCACAGTTCCCCGTTCTCGCAAGACTCCGGTACGCATACAGACCCGACCGGCGGTTCCGTACGTCCAGCGTTCCGTTTGCAGTCCAGGCCTGAAGACGAACACTTGATCCTGATCGAGGGACGAGTGCGGGGCCTCCTAGGAGAGCCCTTGTCGGATGAAGACTGCGCCAGTGTCCAACTGACGCCGCAACGTCCCTGTCATTCAGGTGAGATCGTTGCTGTGGCAGACAGCGACGGCGTGTTGCGCTACGGCAAAGTACGAGAAGAGCCTAATGCTGGAGAGGTCAAGGTGCAGGTGTCCAAGGCTTGTATAAGGTGGTATGCAGTGTCGCAGATCTACTTCTTCCAGACTATGGGGCGCAACTTAGTAGCGTTGAACGACGGCTGGACCCAGGACAAGAAGCTGCAGGACAATGGATCGATCCTAGCGGAGGTTAACGCGCTGTTAGCGAGGTTGAACGTGTCGTTAAGCTCGAGCTACGAGGAGCTTCTGGCCGAGATCCTACAGCTGCAGAAACGCGCAAACCTGGCGGACGAAGCTCGTCGAGCGGCATTCAAGCAGCTCCAGCAGGCGCTGAGAGAGAAGAGAGACGCCGAGAAGGCTCTAACCTGTGTGGTCTGTCTAGTGAACGCAGTGGATTGCGTTCTGATCCCGTGCGGCCATAGCTACTGCTCGCCTTGTGTCGAGCGCCTCCATCGAGACTTGTGCCCCGTGTGTCGGCACGAGATCATGGACAGCGCAGCGTTTAGATGCTCCTGAATGTTGGTACATGTAGCTCTGCATGTAGGCTTGTAGGTACATATGTATGTAGCTACTTGAATGGATATTCTTGTCAGCGCATCAACAATGTTCAACATCCATCAACCGTGCTCAGTCTCCGATTTGCTGCGTGTTGACCAAGTGGGCTATGACTCGGGACAAGGAAGAGATGGCGTTATGGCGCGCAGCCAAGAGTTGCAATGCCAAGAAGCTCCAGGCACTAGTAAGCAAAGAGTCCGACAGCAACGTTCAGGCGCTCTTGGACCAGACGCACCCGGAGAAGGGGACGACCCCGTTGATGGTCGCAGCGACCAAGAAGTACGGAGTGGAGACCGTGCGATCACTCATCGACCTGGGCGCCGACCTGGACGCAACAGACAAGGGCAAACGCCAGAATACAGCGCTGCACTGTGCAGCATACAACAACCGCATCGCCCAGTTGGAAGTTCTTCTGGATGCAGGCGCGAACGTCTTCGTTCTGAACGGGAAGGGGCACACGCCCCTGGACGTTGCTAGACTGCGTGGCCGGAAGGAGGCAGCAGCAGCTTTGACCTCCCGGCTGCAAGTACACAGTGGCTGGTTGTATATCCGCTCCACGTCCATGCTGAGCTTCTGGAAACGCCGTTGGTGTGTGCTTCTCGCCTGCAATTCGAAACGTACAGCCACAGAGCTCTGCGTCTTCAGCAGCCCAGACAAACCCCACCCTGAAGCTGTGCTCTGGCAGGACAGTTTAGCTGATATCACGCACTGCTCGACGTTCGAAGACGTGAAGGCCAACGGCTTCAAATTGGACACGCAGGTCGTCTACCAGAAGCTCTTCTCTCGACGCTACAGCCGCTACAAGTCGTCAGGACGGACTCACGTCCACAAGGCAAACATGCAGCCACGCGAGTATATCTTCGCGTGCGATACGGCAGTCGGTCGTGATGCCTGGATGAGGGCGCTGGGCACTCGAGAGCGTGGAAACGACTGCACGAATACAGCGGTCAGCTCTACATACGCCGAGTCCCCACACCGATCGAGCGTGAGATCTCGCGCGACTACAGTCGACGCAGCGCCACTACCAAGTGTTGCTTCACCAGTAGAAGGCTCTAGCGCGTTCGAAGCAGAGATGTTGCGGTCATTAGCAGCTCCGGAACCAGTTCCGCCCTTGACACGTGCCTCCGCCCCCACCTTCGTTGAAGACGCCGATGGCTACGTCTGGGGTGACGCTCCTGCGGCTCAAGAAACGTATCCAATGGCGACTGTGATCACTATCACTAGTGATCCCAATGAGCCGCAGCCGGTACTGCGAGAGCGATGTATTGTATGTGCCGAGAACCACCGAGACTCGGTGTGCATTCCGTGCGGGCATGTTGCGGGATGCTACGACTGCATGCGAGCCGTAACGCAAGAAAACTCGTCGTGCCCCGTATGTCGCGCTCATGTGGATGGCGTCGTCCGGATTCAAGACTGAAGCCTGTGGCGTCGACGTGTATTACGCCGGACGGCGTAATACGCGTAATACACGTAATACACGTACTGTAACTTACGGAAGTTCACACTTCGAAGTGCTTTCTGATTGTGCGCTACCTGCTTGTAGCGATGGGTTGAGCTAGACTGGGTGCGGCCACTTGCAAAAAGTGTCCATAGATCTCGAGCATGCTGGGCTTGCTGTGGGGAGAAGGCTGGAGCGTCTGGCGCGCGGCCAAGAAAGCTCGACTGGACAAGTTGGAGGAGCTTCTGGCGGCGGAACTGCAGCCGAACGTGCTCGTGAACCGGAAACACCCAGTGAGAGGCCTCACTCCGCTGATGGCTGCCTCGCGCGCCAAGAACACCACGAGTGTAGCACGCTGCGTCCGCGTCTTGATATCTTACGGCGCAGACGTGAATACCGTGGCCAGCACCAAGAACAAAAACACGGCCCTGCATTATGCCGCTTCTAACAACAAGGCCACAGCGGTCGACGTTCTGGTGGATGCCGGAGCCAACGTATTCGCCCGGAACGCCGACGGCCTCACCGCGTTGGATCTCGCCTGGATGAACGGCCGACGGGAAGCTGCGCGCGTGCTGATGAAGCGCATTCAGCTCCAAAGTGGATGGCTCGATATGTCCGCGAAGTTGTCTACGCCGCGATGGAAGCGATGCTGGTGTGTTGTCTTGACGGGTGACTCGGACGACTCCGCTCAGCTCTGTGTCTTCAACAATCCGGATGATGTACGCCCTAGTAAGATGCTGTTGTTCAGCTCGAGCTCAAGTATCGTGATTCCATCTTGGAGTCCGTTCGAGTTTCACGTTGACGGAGTTCAGATGCAGCAGCTTCGCCTACGAGATGAGGTCGTTGCAAGGGAGGAAACGCAGCTCTGTCACGAATTCATTTTCACCACAGACGGGTGGGAGCCTCCTAATGATCGGCGGTCGTGGGTGAAAGCACTTCGAGCTAGCTGCGCATTTACCACTGGAGATCGACGTGCACCTCGAATTCAGCGACAACGACTTGCTCAATCAAGTCAAAGAGCCATAAGGAAACGTAGTGAGCTGCGACTGTCGTCTCCTTTATCAACCAGAAGGAGAAGCTTGCAGGAGGAGTAGCTCAAAGCTGAATGACGAGGTCCGGAATCCGCTTCGATCGTTGCCAGCTTGATTCACGCGCCCACATTGATTATAATGATCCTACGATGACAAGGAGCTCAAGGCAAGAGCTCCAACAACCATTCATATCTTGTCCGCCACAGAGAGCAGGAGATACATGTACGATACGAGCCATCAAGAAAAAAAGAGACCGAATAATTCAAGAATGACACTTCTGCTAAATTGTGTTGAGTGTGCTACATGTACCACAACTTCTTGGTTACAAAGGCCCGTTGCGATGTATTAGTACGTGCACTGTAGTAGATGGACTCCATCATGGAGAGTCTCCATTATTGAAGACACCCACCACTTGTGGGGCATGGCCGCCGCAACATGGCTTCAGATTTCGATTAGCTGGAAAGATGTCAGCCACATTGCCGAGTTACCGATCTTAGTCCACCAGGAGCCAAGACAGCAGAGAATCATTTCGAAATTGTCAACGTACCATGACTCGAGCCGAGTGTGTCGCTGTGTGGAAGGCTGCCCGGGACGGAGACGATGCCACGCTGCAGAAAATGCTCGTGGATTCGCCGGACGCTCTGGGTCCAAACCTCGTCAACTGGAAACACCATCGCAAGGGCACCACAGCGCTCATGGTCGCAGCCGAGAACAAGCACGGCGAAGGGGTCATCCGCCAGCTCGTTGCTTCAGGTGCCGACGTCAACGCTGAAGACGACACCAAACTCAAGAACACAGCACTGCACTATGCAGCGATGACCAACCGCGACTCGCTGACTGTCGACGCACTGCTACAGGCAGGTGCCGACGCATTCGCGCTTAACCGAAAGGGACTGTCTCCACTTGACCTGGCACGTCAATACCGTCGAAGCGCCGTTGCTGCCACTCTCATGGAGCACATGAAAGTTCACAGTGGCTGGCTGTACCTGCGTGGCAAGTTCCGCTGGAAAAAGCGCTGGGGCGTTCTTGTGGCCTGCAACAAGCAGCGTACATCCAGAGAGTTGTGTGTTTTCCACCGGCCAGAAGACGTCCGCCCCGACGCCGTGTTGCTCGTGGATGAAGCTGCTCGTGCCTCTCCTTTCTCCTCCAGCGATAGTTTTTGCTGGTTGAAGCGCGAAAACGCTTTCATCTTCGACAAACCCGTCATGTGCCAGCGCGTAAAGCGACAGAAGCTCACGCGCTCGCCGATTTGCCGGAAAACCATGAGCCAGGAGGACGTCAACACCCGAGACCTCGTGTTCGCAGCCGACAACCTCCACAACCTCGAGAACTGGAAGAGAGTTCTGCAGAGCAACAACTTTTACGACCGCGACACTGGAGCCCCTCTCTATGACATGCCAGCGTATGATGCGCCGCGCGGAGAGCTCTACTACTGGCCGCATGAACTGGTCGAGAACGTACGCTCCTCGACCTTACGACGGCAAGAGGGCCGAGAAGAGGACAGTGAACCGCTTTTTGAACGCCTGCGCCGTACATTCCATGAACCTGAGCCTCATCCACAGGAAGAAGAGCCTCTGGAAGATATGCTACGCACCCTGCAGGGTTCAAACAATGGTGTCGGCACTACCCCTGGACGAGTGCGTTTTGCACCAACAGAACCTCAGAAGACTGTAGAAGCGGTGCAGCCAGCTCAACGATCTGCAGAAGAAGAACAAGACAGCAACAACGCGGATGAAAGCGATGATGAAGACCGACAGGCTTCAACCCAGCAAACGGAGGAAGAACCAGATTTGTGCGGAATGTGCTGCTCGCAACGACGCAATGCAGTCTGCGCCCCATGCGGCCATCGAGCCGGCTGCCACGCCTGCTTGAGAACTGTGATGCATACGTCACATACCTGTCCGTTCTGTCGCGCGCGCGTGCGTTCCATCATGAGAATCTACGACTAAGTACGACTAAGATAGATCGTGGTCTTCTTCTTCGACCAGGAAAAAAAATATTGTTTTCTTCACAGCATTCTCACAATTTCTCGTACTTAATCCGAATTTTATTTTCCTCTTGTGTTATGCGCCAATCACAAGCGTTCCTCTCATCGGTTGATTAGCCTCGAAGCATTATCCCTTCGCCATGTTCAGCCTGGACGCTCCACTGGCGCCGGCCATCGATGCGTTCGTGGACCCGGAGAACGACGATGCCGCGCAGAAGACGGGGCTTAACACTGTCGTCATGCAGGTGCACCGCCACGTGACCATGGAGGCGCTCATTCAGGCTCTAGGCGCCTACTTAACGAGTGGCGACGACAAAGTGCGGTCTCGAGCCACGTTACTGCTGGCCGAGGTGCTTACGCGCCTCCCAGAGCTGCAGCTAGCGCCCAGCGCCGTCCAGCTGCTCATGACCTTCTTTGCCGACCGTCTGGCCGACTTCCCCAGCGCTTCCGCTTGTCTGCGCGCTCTTCTAGCGCTCGAAACGCACCACGCAGCTCAGGTTTCATCCCCACGCACCACCGTCGCCCTTATACTGAAGCTCGGAAGCACACTGCACATCCCGCAATTGGGCCAAGCTATGCGGAAAATGTGCTTCGACCTCATGCAGCTGGCGTTGGCTCAGTCGACGGTCGTGGAGCTGCTGCTGGACTCCGTGCCGGCCAGCAAAGACGCACAGGATGCCAGTGTGGATGACGCGGAACGGAGTGAAGACCTCGGTCGGCAGTTCGCTCAGACGTTCCTGAGCGCTATGGAGGGGGAGAAGGACCCGCGCAACCTGCTGCTCTGTATGCAGGTAGCGCGCACACTGCTGTCCAACCTGGAGCCTGTGTTCTCTCGCAGTGACGCTCTGCTGCAGCAATATTTCGACGTCGTGTCCTGCTACTTCCCCATCATCTTCACGCCGCCGCCGAATGACCCGTACGGAATCACGTCCGAGGGCCTCATCTTGTCGCTGCGCCATGCGTTCGCGGCCTCAGACTTGTTAGCTCCGCTAGTGCTGCCGTTCTTGCTCAAGAAGCTGGCGTCGACTGTGGTGGAGGCAAAGCTGGACGCGCTGCAGACGTTGGTCTTCTGTGGTGAGCGCTATTCGGTGAATGCGTTGCTGTTGCAGATGCACGCGGTGGCTACTGCGTTGTACGATGAAGTTCTCGATGGAGAAAAGCAGGAAGTGATTACGGAAGCTCGCCAGGCCATTTCGCGGTTCTCCGGCGTGGTTGCTCGCGCGAAGGCGCAGGATACCCCAGGTGCAGCTTATGCATGGAGCAAATTCGTAGTGGAAATGACGGCGCGTGCTGCTGGCGAGCTGCGTGAAAACGCCGCCGATTCCATGGTGAGTGTATCGGCCGGACAGGTGCTGGCTGCGTTGGGACACGACTCGTCCATGAGCTTCGCACATGTGCTGAAGATTGCTGTGCCGCTACTGGTGGAGCAGCTCGACAACGAAAGCTCCGGAAGTGAGAGTGTGCCTTCGAAGTGTGAGGCTGCACTGGCACGCATTCTGCTGCTTGTGAATACGATTGATCGTGAAATTGACCAGTCTGCTCAAGCGCAGCCTATGCGTCCACACGCTCCAGCACTTATTGATGAGCTGGTAAATTTCCTGAGTAATGACGATGACAACCAGACTAAGCCCGGCAGTACTCCGACTGCTCGCTGTGTCGCAGTGGACGCACTCTGCCACCTTCTCACCTTCCCACCGTCTCCGATTGTGGCATCTGCCCAGGTCAAGGCGCTTATCAATTTGTTTACTCGCATGCTGCTTCTAGACCCAGCAGCGGAAGTGCGCGCCGCTTGCCTGCAGAGTCTGAAGGAAATCTCCACAGTGTCGACCTCTTCGGTGGCCTCGACAAGTAGTGGAGAGCATCCTGCCACCGGCGGTTATGCTGCCTTCGTGGTCGAGATCTCCTTGGCTCGACTCATGGCCGCAGTAAATGAAGGAAGCGACCAAGAAGACGATGATGACGAAGACGGCACTGGAGTATCTGCAGTCTTGGCAGCTTCGAACCGCAACTTCGATTCATTCTTCGAGGAAGCTTTGCTGGCCATCACTGAGCTTTGCCGCGAGTCGTCTATTTTCCAGGCCACAATCTTCCTGCTCATCGATTTGTGCGTGGAGAAGGCTGACGACAAGCAGGGACCCATCGGATTCTGCGAGGCAGACGGTGATGTAGCCCGTCAGCGCCACGTCAACTACCTGCTGGATGCAGTTGCTAAGATCGTCGAGATCAATGCCGGAGACCGTAGCAGTATGGAGTTCTGCGTGCAGGAGTCTTCGTCTGCCTCTATCATCTTCCGGCTTCTCACAGCGGTGGAGACGTCTGCAGCTCGTGCTACCGTGTCATATGGGGACCAGCCCGGCCTCGTGGATGACGCGAAGCTTGCTGCCTGTATTCGTATCTTCCGTGCGGTGATGCAGAACGTGTCCGCAGCCACTCAGCAGCGGTTGGTTGACGCAATGGTGCCTGCATTCCTGCGATCTCACCCCTCCGAGCCTGCTAGCCTGCAACTCGTACCATTGTTTGCAGCTGTCATCAATTCCGCTGCCCGTGATGTGACGCTCCCGGATACGTCGCTGGTCATTAACAGCTTGTTGGAGCTTGCGCAGTCGGGCGCTACTGCGATGCCTGAAACTTCGCCCCGGAAGCTCCAACTGGTATACGACGAGGCTGCGCTGTCCGCGGCCAAGTCTCTAGCGTCGATTGTGAACAAGATGTCGGATGGCGCTGAGTTCGATGCTCTCATCGACTTGCTGCTGTGCAAGAAACTTGCTGTTGTGATCAGCAACTCTGCCGAGTCTTTTGCCGTGCGGGTGGCTGCGTTGCAAATCTACGCGTGGATTGCGAAGGCGTTGGTCATTCGGGGTCACAAGGTTCACGCGGCGGTGTGTCTGCGATTCCTCTGCAGCTTCCTGACGCCTGGGGCTAAAAGTGCGGATGGTGACGTGAGCATGGAGCAGGAAGGAGACGATGAACAAAGCGCTGCGCTGCGTATGGAAGTCGCCAAGACCTTTAAGCTCCTGGTTTCGGAGTACCCGGACGTTCTGAACCGCAAGTGTGGCGCGTTCATCACGGTAAGAAGTCTGGCAACAACTTGGTGTTCTTGGGGTGATACCAGAACGAGTACTAACGTTGTATTTGTCCCTAGTTTCTCTACAGACAGCGGATGTTTGATCTCGTTTTCCCGGTTCTCCTTGAGTACATTCGCGCCCACCTGGGCGAGGAAACGAGTGTAGCAGCTCTTGTAGCATTCGCGCAAGTGATTGCTCATTCGCCCAAGGCCATTTACCTGCCTCACCTGGCTCAGATCTTCCCGCTCATGGTGCAGGCCCTCAACACGGACGACCGCGAGTTAGGCAGCGCAGCTATCCAGACCTTTAAGCCGCTGCTCTTAGAGTCAGTGGAGAGCGCCAAGCCGTTCCTCAAGGACGTTTTCCCAGGTCTACTCAAGCAAGCGCAGTTCGGGTACGTAACTTACTGGACATTGTCGAAGTGGAGTTGTAAGTTAGTTGACCCTGTGTGCTCATTGTCTTTTGCTCCAGATCTGGTGCTAAGGACCGACATGCCGCGCTGGAATGCCTTGCCAAGCTGGCTACTATCCCGTACGAACTGGTGCATCCATACAAGGACGTCGTGCTGCGGAAACTCTTGCTTGTGCTCGACGATCGCAAGCGCCTTGTGCGCCACATGGCGGTCCGCGTGCGCAACCAATGGAGCATCTTGTAGAGCTACAGCAAAAGCCTGTTGCAACCTCATCGCCACTGTAATGCAAACTACCTTTGTACCGGGCAATGCCGTCGCCTGTATTTCTATGCCATGCGAGCGGATAAGCACTGTCTGCTTGATTGCTTCTGTACTTCCATCTCAGACCGTGTTGAGGTCCTTCTCCTTGGCTGCCAATAGCTTGTCGATCTCTGCGATGGCGGCGTCTGTGACCTTCTGGATGCGGTCCTTCTGCACCTCCACATCGTCTTCCGAGACGGTGTCCTTGAGTTTCTTGGCGTGGTTCATCGCATCCTGTCGCACGCGACGCACATGCTGGCGAGCCTGTTCCGCCTGCTTCTTGGTGGCCTTCAACAGCTCCGCACGGGTCTCCTTCGACATCCTGCACCACCAGATTAGTTAGCTCCCAGCTCTATAACCTTTCAACAGCCAGCCACCACGTACTTCGGGAACGAGATCTCGAGCGAGCTCACATCCTCACGCACGGAATACACCGGGTTGGTGCCTTCAATGGCCTTCTTCACGTCCTGCATGAGCTGCACACAAAACAAAACAAAACCGTTCAGCTTTCGCTCCTTAGCCCTCACCACTGCAATTTAACTTACCGACGGGTCATACACCGTCACACTGAGCGCATGCGTGCCCACAACAGCCACCTGGGCCACCTGAGCCAATGGAACGTGCTGTCCGTACGCCTGCACATGCAGCTCGTCGAAGATGCCGGCGTCCGCACGTCCGGGCCGCATCTGCCCCAGCGCGCGCGTGAAGCTTACCACCGCGCCGTTCATGTTCTTCTGAGCCTTATCCAGAGCTTTAGCAGCGCCGCCATCTTCTTCGTCGCCTGCGTCGTCGTCGTCATCATCAACGACCGGAGCCGGCGCTTTGGTCTTGCCGCCTTTGACCTTCTTGGCCTTGGCGAACGACCGCGTCTGCAGCTGAAGAGTCGACGTGTCTTGGACTAAAGAAAGAGACGGAGACGCCCATGCTGCAGCCGCGTGGGTTAGCGTACGGGGCGCAGTAGCAGAGCGCACAGCGCGGCGGCAGATCAATCGGAGAGCCATCGTCAGCCTCAGATGCCAAAAGTGGTAATTGCCTCAAAACCTTCAACATTATATACAATCCAAATTTACATGTTTGGTCTATTTAATACAGCTAGATACACACCTGAAAATTACTCTAATATCTGATATCAATCAACCGTTATTTACAAATGGGTTAAATGTAATCAATTTAAAGGTACAAGTGCTGGGTTGGACGCCATTACGAGGTGCATCAAACGATGCCGCTGCCGCCTCCCGCCGTGAAGCGCTACTCGCTGTTCCAGCGCACGGTGCGCGTGGTACAGACGTCTATCCGTCGTATGGATCGGTGGGCCGCTGTGCGCATGCCTGGCCTGCCGAACCCGCCCGAGATCGAGGAGAAACTGCGCAAGCCTCGCTTCGCGGATCTGTGGGAATTTACTTTTGCCGACCACCGCCGCATCTTCCATGAGGTTTGGCAGGAGTACAAAGATTCGTTTGCAGGCCCCAGTGACGAGGAGTTGGAGAGGAGCAAAGAAGAGGTGAAGCACGCGGTGCAGACGCTGCGTGGCCAGGTCCAGAGCACTACCAGCAAGAACCTGAGCTTCATTGACAAGAGCATGGAAGGCTCCAAAGCGCACAGCAACATCCACGCTTTAGGAGAACAGGGAGCTGAGAACGTCAAGTTCTTAAGCAAGGAGATCAAGGAAGTGGCCGACGGTGTGGACACGGACGCCGTGATCTCCCATGCCAAGCAGATGGTGGACGACAGTCGCAGCAAGGACGACGTGGCCACGACGCTCAAGAAGAACGTGGACGAGCTGCGTCACCTTGCTAAGGAAGGGCGGGACGCTGCTTTAAATCTAGACAAGAAGGACGTGGACACGTTCAAGACCAGCGCCCAGTCGTGGTTCGCGGACAAGCTGCTAGTGGGCCAATCGGTGCTCATGGCCTTCATCGAAGGATACCGCGAGGGCAAGGAGCTGGAGATGGCACGCAAAGACGCTCTGTTGATCACCTTCGCTAAGCAGGCAGCAGAGGACCACAAAGACATTCTTGAAAACCAGATCAAGAAGATCATGGACCAGCAGCGAGAGAAGCAGCGACAAGAGCAGGAGGAGGCAGCAGCGAAGAGTGCAGAGGAGACGGAAGTTGCGAAGTCGAACAGTCAAGTGAAGGAGACAGAAACAGCATCATCCGTAGAAGAGAGGTCAGGTGCAGCGCCGACAGAGGAACACGCGGGATTTAAGGCTAACACGCCAGAAGAAGAACCCAAGCAGAGGTAGTTTTGGCTGATCTACAGGTAGATTCCACGGGGAGCACAACTTGCAGATGATGAAGACACTCGTGATTAAAGGTAAAGATAATTGTTTAGCAGGTCGTGTGTACTGAACAGTCGCAAGTTTCGAGAAAGTTTTGCTGTCGTCTAACAATTGCTACAGCCAAGATGCCGCAGAAGGAAGAGCTTGTGCGTCTGGAGAAGGTGCAGTTTGCAGAGGACGAGGATGACGACACGTTCCAGTACGAGACAGTGGACGATGGAGCTCTTGGGCTTGGTGGTGATGACAACGACGATGACGACGAAGAAGACTTCGCTGCTGTGCTCCGAAACCTCAATCGGTCCACGATACAAGACAACAGTGACTCTGCTTCCTCTTTGCCTCCAGTTGAGGTGGGAACGGGCTCCTTTGACGATATGAACGCAGATCGCAGCGTTGCTGGCAGCCCCAAGCAAGCGATGATGGCGCGAGTTCATACCCAAGTGAGACCGTCCGTTGTCGACGACTTCATCCGGAACTTCCTCATCAAACTGGGCCTCACACGTACGCTGGACATGTTCAACCACGAATGGTACGAGTTTATCGCCAAGGGGAAACTACGCGAAGACGACGTTGGAGTGGTGCCCGACATTTACATGCGGAACCAGGCGTTGGATGATCAAGTGAAGGAGTTAAGACGGCAGCTGGATGACACTCGGAAGATCACTGAGAAGGCGAAAGGCACGTGGGATAAATTCCGCCACCAGCGCGATGTCCACAAGATGCACCACCAACGAGTGTTGCAGGAGAAAGAGGCGCTATCCGTCAAGATCCGCAAGCTCGAAAGGCACGTCGCAGCCTATGAGCCGCTGCTCCAGGAGCTCAAGACCAAGTATGAGAACTCAATGAAGGAGAAGATGCTCATGCGTCTTGAAAGAGACCGGCAAGTGGCGAGGGCAGAGGCGCTAGAGGCGCAACTTAAGGCCGTCGGGGGTGGTTCAACAACCAACGCGTCAGTTCCAAGTGGAAAGAGCAAAGAGGTGGCACCTCTAAATTCAACTTCTTCAATGTCATCCTCCACCTCTTCGAAGACTGCACAAAAGAAGAAGAGTGGCAAGTCGAAGAATGATGTTCCCGACACGAAGCTGCCACATCCTGATGCGGTCAACCCTTTCGTCGACAAGCGCTTCGAGCCCGTGAACCCTGAGCGTGTGGAGCTCAGTCGCAGTTGCCAGGCACATGCAAATTCGGTCGCAGCAGTCGCTTTCCACCCGAAAAATCCCATTGTAGCAACAGTTTCCGATGATGAGACTTGGAAACTCTGGTCGGCACCTGCCGGCGAGCTGATCATGAGTGGAGAAGGCCATCGAAGCTGGCTTTCGTCCGTCGCTTTCCACCCGCGAGGAGCGCACGTGGCTACGTCCTCAGGAGACAACACTGTCAAGCTTTGGGACTTCGTGGGAGCTGCTTGTTCGCTCACATTGGCGGATCATTCGCATCCGGTCTGGGAAAGTGCCTTCCACCACGATGGCGACTTCCTTGTCAGCGCCTCCATGGATCACACGTGCAAGCTCTGGGATCTGCACTCCGGTCGTTGCCGTCGGACGTTCCGAGGCCACGTGGACTCCGTCAATAGCGTTTGCTTCCAGCCATTCTCGACGAATATCTGCACGGGCTCGGGGGACAAGACGGTTTCCATTTGGGACTTGCGCTCCGGTCTCTGCGTGCAGACGTTCTACGGCCACCAAAATGCGTGCAACAGTGTGGCCTTCGCGCTTGCAGGCGACTCCATCGCATCCTGCGATGCCGACGGGTTTGTCAAAGTCTGGGACGTTCGGATGGTGGCGGAAAGGAACTCGCTTGATGGAGGGCAGCACCCGCTCAACAGCGTCGCGTTTGATCGCAGCGGGAAGGTTCTTGCCGCTGCCAGTGACGACGGATCTATCAAGCTCTTCAGCATGAAAACGGAGACACTCGCGACGGAACTAAAGGGCCACGAAGGTCCCGTTCAGGTGCGTTGCAGCCTTCTGAGCTCATTTCTATTCATATTGGACGTGGCCCGCTCACCGAACGCCTTCTGCTTGTTCCTGTCCCTGTTATATATCTATCTCTTACTGCTGTGTCTGCAGTCTGTCAAGTTCGACCCCAACGGCCGCTTCTTGGCGTCATCCAGCTCCGATTGCACCTTCCGGCTGTGGTCGACATGAAACACACACTTGAATCTCGCCTCGCTGTTGTCACCTCCTTCTTAATCCAGCTTGGCCGCTTTATCGTATTCCACATTCATAGTATCCTTCAAATTTTAGTCGGTTGTGCAGCAGAAGCCCATCTAGAGGCTTCGAAGTCGCTCCTTCTTGCCACCGAACTCGGCGTGGAGCACGAGGCGATAGAACGTCACTTGCCAGTAGGCGCAGAGGAAGACGGACCAGAAGAGCGAGAACAGTCTCCACAAAACGTTCGGGAACACGCTCCACGTACTGAACCAGACCACGAAGAGCTCGAAAGCCGCTGTAATCGCCACGTAGAGCCAAAACCGCGTCACGTAAAGCACCGGCGGCATTGACACCTCCTGGTGCGGGTCCCAGAAGTTCGAGATCACGCAGGCGAAGTAGATGTGCAGGAACACGTTCATGAAGATCATCAGGCCGTAGCCGTAGTTTACAGGAGCCAACGGGTGCACGCGTGCCGGAGCGAGACGGAAGGCGAACACCACAATGGCCATTCGAAACGCCATATAAGCATACCGGGCCTGTCTGTTGTTACGCATGGCCAAGTCCGTGCATCGCTGCTGGATCTGGCGCATGGGTAGCGTGATCTTCAGTGCGTACAGCGCAGCAGTGAGCAGCGCAAGCGAGCTGAAGAAACCCAGCAGCGTCTTCACCGCCTCCTCTGCTCCGTAACGCTCTTGCGAAGCCGGCAGCGTCGCGCGGATGTCATGCCACACGGCATGCAAGTCCATGAAGAATCCAGCCCACCAATACCAGGGCTTCAACACCGAAGCCATTGGGTATCCGACGGTGAGTGCCGGGATCGGTCTGGCCGACTCAACCACCACCTTCACAGGGCTAATGGGGGACGTCATGGATGCAAACTGCCGTAGATAGAAAAGTTTCCAATGGTACTGTTCGTAAAAGTACTTGTGGTTGATGTTGTACCCCACTGGCAGTCGCATCCCCTTCGGTTCTGGCTCCGACTTCTTCACTTCCAAGTCTGCACCTGTGTACGCCGACTTCATGGGCGTAAAGAGCTTGGCTTTCCGTAGCATTTTACTATACATTGACGACAGGAAGCCCTGGTCCGCTCCGTCGAAGCTCTCGAGATGTCCGAGCGCACTCAGCAGTCGTTGATACTCTGCAGTTGAAGGGGTGACCACCAAGAGTCCCGTGTGGAAGTGACAGGGATTCATGAACACAGCACAGAACTCCCCACAGAGGAAAAGCTCGTCCGAATTACGGATCAACACATTGTCGGCGTCCAAGTACACCACCCGCTCGTACTCGAGCATGTTCCACACGTGCAGCTTGTTCAGAGTGTAGATGAAGCCCTTGTTGCGCAGCGTTCCCCCCACAAACGGATTGTCGATGTTGGTCACGTCCAGAACGCGGCAGCCCATGGAGCGGAACAACTCCTTGCTCCTTTCTGATACCGAATCAGACGCCAACACCACCAGATCGTACGGAGAACCTGTCATCTTGATCGAGTGCATCAAAATCTGCACACCCAAGACGTACTCGGCGTCTCGACTGGTGCCTTCATAGTGCACCGTAACATACGCGAAGCGGCTGGTCGGAGGGTCCTTCTCCGGTGTAGCCACCTCCTTCGAGGCCGACGCACAGAGCCACAGCGACAAGAACACGACTGCCGTCTTCCACCACGACATGATGGAGCAGATTTTGGGGGAAAAATGGTCAGGAAAAAACTTAAGTTGCTCATAGTCGGACTTAACCGAATCGTTTAAACACAAAATAACTATTTATTGAGTTTGAATAATGTAGATTACCGTAAGTTACGTACGTATGGATTTATTTTTTCAGCCAATGAAAGAGTCTGATTCTTTTCAATCACAAGGCACACGAAAATTACCGGTACAGCCTTATCTTCGTTGAGAAAATAATGGTGCAACATTATCGCAACTTAACCGGTTT
>LGSM01000383.1:0-32007 GCA_001314345.1 Phytophthora multivora
ATCCACACGCGTGTTATTGCAACTATTTCTAAAATTGGAAAAATGATACTGGTCGGTTTCAAGAGGGTATACTATAAGAGTAGACAAAAAAGGGAACGATGATACCAACGGGATTGAGGCGACCAGTCGCCATACAAATTTAAGTGAATAAGCAAAATACCGGTGGAATTTCGGTAATGTGACAAAAAGTCACTACTAACGATAGTTCTTCGAACTACGAACATACCGGTTTGAAGGGATTATTCCGGGTAAGAAATATCACAAAAAGGGTCTGCCCAACCTCAATAAATATCCTGAGAACAATTTTCAGATTCAGATCTGACCCTAAATACGTACGTCAGCATGGATGCTACCATCGTGGTCATATAGAAGTGTGAATCTTTATCACTGGCTGGCAAGCAAGCCACAGCAGTCTTGCTTCATGTCGTGCGTGTCAAATGCATTTGGCCTCGTTCGTTTCATTCGCCGTTGGTCCCTCGTACAAGCACTCAGTTCTTGACATCCACCATGTTGTATTTCTTGACGCTGACCCAACGCTGCAACTTGGCCTGCACGTACTGCGGGTCGTCTGAGGAACTCGACATCGAGGACCTTGTGGACCCGCTTGACTGCAAATACAAGGTCGATGCGTTGAGCAAGCTCACGACGCCACTTAACAACGACGAAGAGCCTATGGCCATCTGCTTCTACGGAGGTGAGCCGCTGCTGCAGCTCCGTCAGATCAAGAAGGTCATCGCTCAACACGAGGGTGAAGCTACCAAGTTTGTGCTGCAGACCAACGGTACCAAGCTTAACCGTACTCCCACTGAGGTGGTGAACAGGATGGACACCATTCTGATCTCTGTGGATGGCGGTGAGAAAGTCACCGACGTCAACCGTGGCGCGGGTACTTGGCGTCAGGCCATTGACAACGGATATTTAACCCGCAAGAACGGCTTCAGAGGGGACTTGATCGCTCGGATGACGGTGAGTCACGTGAGCGGCGATATCTACCAGGACGTCAAGGATCTCTTCGACCTCGGTATCTTCGACCACGTGCACTGGCAGCTGGACGCACAATGGAGCACCCCCATGTACGCTGGATACGAAGATCGTGGCGGGTTCCTTAAATGGCGTGATGAAGTATACAACCCGTCGATCACCAGACTGGCCACGTACTTCCGCGACACCCTGTTGAACGACAAGAAGCTGCTGGGTATTGCTCCGTTCCTGCCGCTACTGCACACGCTGATTACTGGAGAAAAGGCGACGCTGCGGTGTGGATCTGGCCGTGACGCATTCAACGTGCGTACTGGCGGCAGCATCTCGGCTTGTCCGATTTCCCCTGATAGCGACCTGCAGTACGATCTGGGCCACATCAACGACGCCGACTTCACCCCTGAGAAGGTGCGCAACTCGGTCAAGATCGGTGGCCTGTGCTTGGCTTGCGAGGTGAAGGATATCTGCGGCGGGCGATGCTTGTACGCGAACAAGACCATGTGGTGGGGCGAGGAGGGCTTTCTTGCTGTGTGCCAGACCGTGAAGCACCTTATCCAGTGCATGCGCGATATCCAGCCGGACGTGGAGAGCGCCATCGCGAAAGGCTTCATCGAGCTGGAGGACTTGAATTACCCAAAGTACAACAATTCGGTCGAAGTCATCCCGTAGAGAAACCAGTCGTAGGAAGTTCAGTACCGTATTGCTTGCCATCATATAGTTTGATGCGTTCACGACTATTGCAACAGTACTATTGCAATAGTATTGTGTGCGCAGTGCAGTATTGTACGATATATTGACAAATATGGTGCGAGCTGCGCCGGAGATGCTCCTTCATTCTAGCACCACAAACTTTCATGCTCTCTACATGAATCTTCCCTCTTCCTCTCTTCCTCTTCAAGCGAGAGAGGCTCTTGATGAGCACCAGCTGGACAATTCTAATAGATTTTGCTCTTGACGGTGTCATAAGCAGAGTTCCAGCTGGAAGACAACATCTTCGAAAGAGGTCCGCCGAAAGCAATGTCCGTTGATCCTACATGTAAAAGGCTCCTGGAAATTTCAAGTTGGGATCCGATATCAACACCGTTGATTCAACGGTATCAAAATCGAATCGAATGGTCACAGGATCCAATCTTATTATTCACTACGAATAAATATCTTTCTGGCGTCCATCCAGACTGGAGATTCTCCGGTGGAGAAGCTCAAAGTCTTTTCGCCGTAGGGCGGAAGGCCATTTTTTTGCGCGCCGTGGAGCTCCTCCCTGGCTTCTTCTGACCCATTCTTACGCAATAGCGGCGCGCGATATTGTGTGGCTCGATGGTGGTGAATCAAATATTAGCTCGATGCCAAGAATGACAAGACCAAGTGAGGTTTACAAGTAGAGCTCCACTTTGGCCCAAAGCAAGCATTCAGCTGTCAACCCGACCACAGGCGTCGCCGCTTCTGCTATATGGGCCGTTTCCGACGTCATCAGCGGATCCCAGTCTCAATGTATTCTGTACACCAGTTCTATGCTAGATGATATGCAATTGTTTAAAATATAACTTGAAACACCTTCCTTATAGACTATTTAATATCCTCTTTCCAAGTTGCATGTTGCCTACGCCTGCAACCGAAAGCGGCCTCGGATGGTCGGCGGCTTTCATTCCTCAACCTGCGCCACTGCCAGCACGAAAGCGCTAGGAACTCGCGAATACAATGAAGCGCCGTCCGCTGCGCGCTGCGGGCGGCTTCGGACTCTACGCGTTGTGCATCTGCCTGTCCACTATCGCACTGCAAGCTCTGACCACGCCATTGCCCGCTCCATCGTCCTTCCTGAGCAGCTTAAACTCCGTGGACTCGTTCCTGTGGCGAACATCAGAGCCGCCGTCGGTCTCTACCGTTGATCTGAGAGTGCGCAACTTGTCGGTGCATCGCGTACGATACGTGGACGAGCAGGAAGAGGAGGAAGAAGAAGGAAATCAACAGGAGCACGGATCAGGTACCAAGCACAACACTGTGGCCAGCGTACTGACGGGATTTTTCACTGCAACGACGAAATCTCGATCGTTGGAGGTCTCCAGTGTGGTGGTCACCTGGGAAGACCATCCGTTGGCTGCTCATGCTCGAGTGAAAGACGCACGACTCGACGAGGACGGAGAAGAAGGAGATTCAGTCGATGCATCGGGAGATTCGAATCTGGAATCCTATTCCTACGAGGTGCAGGTTTGGGTGACTGGATGGGGGCTTGATTCACTTTGGAATCCTGCAAACAAAAGGGTGATCACCAGGGACCCGTTCCTGATCTTTGCAGACCTGCCATTGGAGCAGGAGATGGGGCTTCGAGTGAGAATGAAAGCCAAGCAGATCAAGAGGTCCTTGCTGGGGTTTGTACTTCCGTTGGGTTTCTTCTCCACCGAGACGGATGGGCCTTGGAGCGAGACGGCGACTTTGCTTCCAACGAGAGATGACGAGTTGGAAGCTATCGTGACGTCATTGGCAAGCAACAAGCCGTTGTTGCTGCTGTTGGCCTTGTGTATCGGGTCTGGCTGCCTCGTTGTAGCACAACTGTATGTACGACGGAGAATTGCTTTGAGGCAACAGCGGAAACTATTGAAGCTGCAATCGAGTCGTCGCTCGTCTTCAGAGAAGGATGACGATAAGGAAACGGACGCGTCGGATTCAGCTTCCGACAGTGAGGACAGCGGCAAGTCCGTCCAAGAGCTGGAGCACGAGATCCGTGACCTTCGCCAGGAGCTAGCGGACTCGGAGGACGAGGTGCGTCAACTCATGCTTCTCAGCGGCTACGGGATTGATACGTTGGCGCCTCACGAGCTCGAGCAGCTTGAGCGCGAGCTTAAGCACACGCTGAAGCGCATTCACGATCTCAAGAAACACCCGAAGATACCGGAACGACCTGAGACTAAAGACCCTGTCGACGAACAAAGCCGACGGGAGAGACGGCGACTCAAGCTGCGAGACGCCCTACCAATGAGTCCCATCTACGAGCACCGGTCGTTCTAAGTGTCGAGGCTAGTCCTGTATTTATCTATAAACCCAATACACACAGGGAATAAGGCTTCATGTTGAAGTGGCATCACTGATTGACGTTGTCGACGTCACTAATGGTGTGCACCACATATTTCATCAGTCAAACCACCAGAACCGCACATTGTCAAGTTCTCCAAGATGCCTGTGCGAGACGTTGCGCTGGGGGCGCTCTCGGGGGCGTTGATCTCTGTCTTCATGTCTCAAGTGGTGCTTCCTCGTCTCCGTACTCGTCAGCTGCGCTCCCAAGCTTCTTATGGCACCGTGTACCTCGTGGGAGCAGGTCCAGGCGATCCGGAGCTGCTCACTCTGAAGGCTCGACGACTGCTGGCCAGTGCGACTGTGGTGGTGGTGGACGATCTAGTGGGTCCTGAAGTGTATGCACTGATCCCTAAGGACTGCGAGATCATTTACGTGGGTAAACGAGGCGGCAAGAAGGACTCAGCCAAGCAAGTGGACATTGATGCCATTCTGGTGGACAAGTGTCGTGGTGGACACATTGTCGTCCGCCTAAAAGGAGGCGACCCCATGGTCTTTGGCCGCGTGCATTCGGAGATCCGAGCCCTAGTACGAGCGCAGTGCAAGTTTGAGGTGATTCCGGGCATTTCTTCAGCTTTAGCGGTGCCTGCTACTGCGAATATTCCGGTGACGCACAAGACGTTGAGCACCAACTTTGTGGTGATTTCGGGCCATAAGCCAGCGGAGATGGACTTTACCACGTTGGTGAAGGTGGAAACCATTGTACTGCTGATGGCTACGAGAACCATTGGAAGTATCTGTGAAAGTTTGGTGGGAAACGGCAAGGATAAGGACACGCCCGTGGCACTTATTCACTCGGGGACGAACCCTGATCAAGTGGTACTGCTAGGAACACTGGAGGATATCGCTGCTAAAACGGAGGGGAAGAAGTACTCGCCTGCGATCATTGTCATTGGAGCGGTGGCTAAGTATGGCGACTTGAAGGCGTATCTAGACGAGTCCGACGACGAACCGATCAACACGGACGTTTAAGCTACAACTAATTGGGAAGGTTCCAAAGGGTTAACATGCTTCAGTACTATGCCATTCTCCAAACATGTGCCTACTATTGACACGATTCGATTCGAGCGCGGGCATCTTGCTTGTTTAGCGGCGCACAACGTCCAGCAGCTCCACCTCGAACACCAGGTCCGCATCAGGAGGAATAACGCCGCCGGCGCCAGCCTTGCCATAGCCCTTGGCCGACGGAATGTTGAGCGTGGCCTTCATGCCCTTGCTCATACGCATAACGCCCTCATCCCAGCCACGGATGACCTGTCCGACACCGATCTGGAACTGGAACGGCTGACCGCGGTCGCGAGATGAGTCGAAGACCTTGCCGTCCTTAGCCAACTTGCCCGTGTAGTGCATGACCATGGTGTCACCACGGCTGGGGAATGTCGCATTGTCGCCTTCTTCAATCACCTCAGGAAGGACAAGACGCTCCTCCACATTCAAGTCGGAGTGCAGCTCGTGGTCCACAAGATCCAGTGTCACCGTCAGCGACTGGCCAGCGTACGGGTGGGCCAGGTCAATGTCCATAGTGTCGTCCGTGAGCTTCACAATGCGAGCACGTTCACCACCAGCAAGCTCCAGCACTTGGCCAACAGCAAGCATCTCCCGCTCCTTCTCGGGCAAGTTCATCTCCTTGAGCGGAACAGTGAGGATCTGCTTGTTGGCGCCGAAAGCCTGAGCCGGTTCGATGTCCACCGTCTTGGACTCGCCGGCCTTCATGCCCTGCACAGCATCCTCCACGCCAGGGAGCACCTGACCGCTGCCCACAATAAACTTAAGAGGGGCGCCTTCCTGCGTCTTGGGCAGAGCCTCTCCTCCGGAAAGCTTGCCTTCCATGTGGAGGGAGACGCGGTCGCCCACGGCCACCACGCGGTCTCCAGCCTGCGTACTAAAGTCGGCAGTGTTGGTGAAGCGCAGAGAAGGGAATGCAACACCGTGCAGGCCACGAGGACCAGTTGAAGCAGCCAGTGGTTGCTGCGTCAGTGCCAATACCGAACGGGACTGGCGACGAGCTGAAAGGGCAGTGGAAAGTTAGAGGTTAAAGACGTAGGAGATATTGATATAAAGGACGGACCGATAGAGCGTGCGTTCTGACGAGCAGCACGGGCCAGGAGAGTGGGGAAGCGCTTGGGCAGCATCGTGAAGTTCCGGTGTTGATGGGGAATGGGGAGCTCTTGTGTAAATTGTGTGGAAGTGAAATGAATTTACAAAACACGGTAGGATATCATGATTTTGTCTGCTAAATCAATTCATTTTTGCCTGATAAACCAAGTGAAATGCAAACACTACGACTCGTAGCCTACGCACTTTGATGTAGACTAGCGAAGGATACTGCGTGTAGAGAGGTATTACTCGTTCAAACCACGTGATCTTGTAGAACGAAACGGGGCTAAAGCACCGTACGCACTTGCTTTCTTTTCTCCTTGTCCGGAAAGACGCGACAAGGTCGGCGGTCTGCATGAATAGATAGGTGCGACGAAGCAGTCACGGTGCACGACCGCCAAGCAAACACACTGCAACGTAAGCTCCTCTAGATCTCGAAGCGGTGTGCTGTTGATAGCTGGTCGTGCGGGACTGTAGAGCTGTAGAAGTCTTGCGCCGTCATGGTATTTGTGTCGGTGGTCGTGGCAGTCTGGTTCGACAGACCGTGCACCGGGATCTCGTCTTCCAAAATCAACTGCTGCAGCGAATCATGTGACGTAGCGGTAGCAGCTGCACCTCTTGATCCTGCTCCATTCACGGCATCGTATGCAGCAGACGCGACGGCGCTATCTGTCTTGCCTTCATCGCCCAAATCCAAAGGTAGACTCATTAAGGAGCCCGCATCGTTAAGTGAAGCAAGCTGCTGCTCGAATGAGTCCATTGAGTTCAGCTTCTGGTTGTTGTCAACTAGTTGTTGCTCGAAAATGCCGTCTCCGCCATTTACGGACAAACTGCTAAGACGTCGAGTCAAGCCTCCGTTGATCCAAGAATCATCAGGTTCCACGTCGGCCGTAATTGAGCGCAAACTCGCGCTCTTCGTATCTCCAAGGCTGAGCATTTTGTTCAGCATTTTGTGAGGAGGACGTCCCAGTGGCAAAGGCTTCGAGCTTCCTGTACCCGATTCAGTAAGAGGGTGCGATTGCGACTCCATCCTCAAAATCGCAGCATCAATATCATCGCCAAGATCGCGCAAGCTCGTAGCGGAAAGCATGCTCTTGAAACTGCCGTTTCCAAGCGAATTGTTCGAATGGCCACGCAAGAACTCGTTCAGGATCATAACATCCTCCTGGCTCATGCGCTCGTCCGCCTCGTCTTCAAGAGGGGTCAAAATCGGCTCCAAACTTACTTGGTTCGTGCCCATGACATTATTGCTGACTGGGACCGGTTGGTGGGGCATGTCCATCTTCACAGGTTGTGCGGGGGAAGCATACGGCATCTGCGGTCTGACCGGCGAGGTAGAAACTGGTGGAGCATCGTCGGAATTCAAAAGACGCGGCCGACCGAGCTTCGTGTATGTCTTTTGGTTCGGGTTCAGCGCTTTCCATCTGAGCTTCACAGCATCTTCTGTGCGGCCCTGTATATAGCACCAAACTCACAGTGAGCCGTAATCTAGCGTGATTGATCACACATCGCATTAAGCTCGTACCGGTAGCAGCTCTGCAATCTGTGTCCAGCGGTTGCCATACTTCTCGTACGCCTGTTGGATCGCTTCATCCTCTTCCTCCGTAAATGGTCTGTCAACACGTAAATAAGCCGTTAATCGATTGGTCCCCCCTTCTGCAAATCGTAACTAAGTTCACGCACGATTTGTTAATGCTGGGGTCCAACCGGTTCCGCCAGCGCTCACGACACTGCTTCGCCCTACGTAAATAACCACGCACAAGTCAGCCTTCCATCAGATAATAAAAAATTCCTCCGCTACGTACGTTCGTCCAGGGATACTGTTGGACACCTGGCGCCAGTTGTCGTATCCCTTGAGCATCATCTCCATAAGAAGCGCGTCCTCCTCCACCGACCACGGGCCCTTGACCAGCCCAGGCTTCAGCACCTTGTTCCAGCGCTGGAGACACTGTGCATTGTCACGTCCAGGGACGCGCTCAGCCACCGCCTAACGCAACAAAGTGACCATCATTCTGTCAGTCCAGTGTCCTAATTACTGACAGGAGCAAGTAATTATACCATCCAGTTGCGGTGTCCGAGCTCAGCTACGGCTTTCTTGAGGGCCTCGTCCTGTTCGGGCGTCCATCGCTTACTCACGACGCCTCCGCCCTTCTTCTTAGCTTCACCTGCTTGTTCTGTGTGTGGCTCAGCACCCACGGCATCACGTCCACGCTTCCTGAATGAATTAACGTTTGTCAGATAAAGTGACCATCATTCTGACATTTTTCATTTCCGTACACTGCAGACTCGGCCACTACAGATATACGATCACATCATATCGTTAGTGGGGGGAGGGGTTGTGAGGGAGGTTGAGAGGAGGAAGAGGGGCTTACCCATGGTGCTGAGGGGGCTCTGAGATGTGTACAAGTCTCGCGGCTCGAGCGTGCGGGGCCTTAGACTGAAGAGTGAGACTCAGAGAGGCACTAACTTCTGCGGAAAGACAGTGTACCCACGTCTCATTGGACCAAAAGAAAGCACCTGAGTTCTTCTTCTCATTGGATAATTATGGTTTTGGAATATTGTGATTGGATGGATATAATATGGATACATCATTGAGTTACACACACATGGAAATGCTTTGTGCCTCTTCCATCCGGTATTATTCACATTTGTTGTTTGCAACTATCCCACCAAGATTCTGCCAAAAGTTTTGTTTAGTTCCTATGGTTTACACATGTACGGTAGCTACTAGCTGGATCTTGGTGCAGATGTCTGACTCAGCGTAGCGTTGCTGTTGAACAGAAGTTTATAGGCAAGCGGGCTGTTGCCTATAAACTTCTTCCGACCCGGATTCTTTCGTGTTGTTGCCGTTCCATTCGCTACTGTAGTACATGTGTGCACGTTGCTGTATGCCCATCGATTTAAATCTCGCACTGATGCGAATCTACTAGTGTCGTTACCTATCTGCCTGCTTGTGTCTTGACTCCCAACCAGCTAATAAAATGAAAATAAAGCATGTCCATGGCTCTCACTTCGTGCGCTTGAGCCTCACAAGAACACGCTTCCAGGCGGCACTTTCACTGCGGTCTGCTCTACCGTCGTCCATCGTTCTCCAGCATCATACTAATACATTTTGCCCTTCCGAATCGGGCGCATTAGATCAGAATCCAGCAGGTCGTCGATGTCGTTCGAGATGTTGCCGAGTTCATACGAGATGCCGTTCGAGTTTCGTCGAGGTAGCGACCGCGTCTCCTCAAATTCCAGCGAGTGTGGCGAGTGTGTCAAAGTGCGTCCGCTGCTCATTTCAAAGCTGTGCTGCGAGTACACGTTATGCTCTACGGGCAGGTTGGCAATGCGATCGTCCTCTTGGATGACTGTATCGTTGCCAGTCGACTTTTGTGCACGCCAACTGTCAATCAGACCCTGGAACAGATGCTTGTCTTCATGATCCAGGTTCTGCACGGCTTTCTGCAACGACTCCGGGTTCTTGAATGAGCTCGTCAAACTGTCCATCATACTGCTGGCACCACTTGAAAGTCGACCTCTCTCACCTCGCTCCTTGGATATTGACACGGTCGCGCGGAACATTTCGTCCAGCTCGCCACTTGCTAGTAAGTCTTCTGGTGACATGTCCGTAAATGAGCTCAAGCCCCGAGCGCTACCAAAGCTCAGCAAACTATTGGAATGGCTGCGTAGAAGTTCTTTGAGAATAGCAGCATCGTTGAACTCGTCTTCAGCTTTTACTTCATCACTCAGCGGCTCAACGCTAGGTTCCGGGTACTGGTTTGGCATCGGTACATGTGTAGTGGGCAGGGGCTCTTCCGAGTGAGGCATTACCATCTGCGGGGGATGAAGAGGTGGCATTGGCATCGGCGTAATTGGAGCACTGTTGTCTTGGTACGGCATCGGAGCAGGAGGATATCCATTGCCGTACGTCGGCATCTCCGGCATTGTGATAGGCCCATTCATCAGTGTCGCTGCGACATCGTCAGGAGTCGGGGGTGCTGTGGAGCGTTGTTTGTTCACTGTCATGCCAGGCATAAGTTTAGGACGACCGGGCTTGGCTTTCACCTTCTGGTTCGGGTTCAGAGCCTTCCATCTCAACTTGACCGCATCTTCCGTGCGTCCTGGCAGCAATTCTGCAATCTGTGTCCATCGGTTGCCCATCTTCTCGAACCCTTCCTGGATAATGTTGTCTTCCTCCGGGGTAAACGGTCTGCCTCATCAAGAACACGTCGTCAATGCATTTCACATCAACCGCTCCACATTCCCAGCAACGTACGATTTGTTGATGCTAGGGTCCAAGTGGTTCCTCCAACGCTCGCGGCACTGTTTCGCACTAAAACGCAACAACAAAACATCAGCACCTCGTCCTTGCTTTCAACTCCAACCTTCATCAGCCAGGCGTACGTTCTTCCAGGGATATGAGCAGCCACTTCTCCCCACGAATGACAGCCCTGCAGCACCATCTGCTCCAGCGTGCTGTCTTCCTCAAAAGACCAGTGGCCTTTCACCAGCCCCGGCTTCAGCACCTTGTTCCAGCGCTGCAGACACTGCGCGTGGTTGCGGCCGTCCACACGCGAGGCGATGGCCTTCCAGTTGCGCTGGCCGAACTCCTCCACGGCCTTGCGTAGTGCTTCGTCCTGCTCGGTCGTCCAGCGCTTGCCCTTCTCCTCCTCAGCACGAGGCTTCTGCGCCTCACTCGGTACTTCGTGAAACGACTGCAAGGAATCGTTCGCCGCTTCGCGCTCACGCTTACTTCAATATGCAAAAAAAACAAGTAAAGTGAACATGTTGCCGTGTCAGTGCGGAATGGAAAACATTGACCTACACTCCTGGTTCCGCTTGACACACCCAATGATAAAACAGTTTTTAAAGCACATTAGACCGGCGTAAATGAAGACATTGGGGATGAAATACGCACCCATTGTATATGTAGCGAGAGATGCTGATTCCAATTGGCTCCCTGGATCTGCCGATAGAGCGCGACTGGCAGCAAGGGGAAGCGGTAAAGCGCGCGACTTCTTCGAGGTGGCGTCGAGTTGCTTTGTGTGAAGCCGAATTATGGCCCCCCGGATGTCGAGAACTTAGCGCGAATTTCGGCCAATAGGAGAGGCTGTGGATACTCAATCCAAGTATAGCCCAGGACCTGGAGGCGATCCGAACTTCAAGGCTGTAGCTTGTTGCCGGTGTTGTCGGTCGTGCATTCGCATTGGTGTGTATCGCTTCGCGAATTGATGCGGGCGCTGTGCAATCCAAGGGCAGGATTGAAGTTCGCGGTCCGATCAGATACGCGCGGTAGACAAGAGCAGTGCCATTTGTGCAGCGCAGAGACTTGGACTCCAAGTAACTTGGACCAAGTTAGAGCTTGACTCCGAGGCAATTCGTCCTTGGTGAGATCGGATGGGCGAGTCGTTAAACAACACTGTTAGCATCTCAGAGGATAGATGGTGCTTAGTGTTTTACTGTGGATGGTGCCTGCTCTCCTGCTGTTATCGTAACGGCCCAGCATCAAAAGTTCAGAACGGGGGACCCAAGCACCATTGCGCATCGTGACAGGTTGCAGTTGCCTTCAAGCACGATTCCGACCGTGACCATCAGCTTCGGATGTCACGACAGTCCATGGCCTCCGTTAACCGTAGCGTTAACTTAACAACGCCTGAATTCGAGTCTCGTCTCCGGTTAGCTGGTTTTAACAACTACGAGCAATTCCTCGACACTGGTCTACATCTAATGGACAGGTAGCCGCTTCTGAAATGCGCTGCGATGGTGACGGAGACGTCGACTATCGGCGGTAGCCAACCGCGCAGGACCTGCCTGAATCACAAACATGTACCGTGAATAAGTCCATGCAACTTCAGAAACTGTCTATTATTTATATTCAGTC
Organism: Phytophthora multivora; assembly: GCA_001314345.1. Classification (NCBI taxonomy): domain Eukaryota; phylum Oomycota; class Peronosporomycetes; order Peronosporales; family Peronosporaceae; genus Phytophthora; species Phytophthora multivora. The sequence continues at coordinate 12,005 of LGSM01000383.1, forward strand.
GTGACATTTATTCTTTTTCTTACTCTTTCTAAGATTCAAACCTCCTAAATTGTATTCCCTGTTGATTTGACGCAGTATTTTACACGATAGTTCACGCAAGGTCACGAAACGTGACTCACGAACCGTGACGTCAGGACCGGCTCATAGAGCATCGTGCTCCCTCCTCCACCATGCTGTCGACCGCAGGCTGCCGACACCCCGTCCAAAGCGTTGTGCAGACTATCAACGGAGAAAATCGTCTGTGTGTGACGCCCGTGGCCTACGGAGACGTCATAGGCTTTCACGGTGGTGAACCTCGACCAACTACAGACTAATCTGTGTGGGACTTGCGGCACTCAAGCTCTCATCGCCCTGGCAAGCCAAAAGAATGTTTTAGAACTGCACAAACCATCGACTCTGTCGAATGTGTAGCGGTACTGAGTCTTGAGTAATTTTCTCATGCTGACTTGGTCAATTTCGTCTACGGTGGTGCGTAGAATGCCTTGGTTTATCTAACACCAAGTTCCTCACCAATTTTTATCTCTCATGTTTTTTAGATATATTTCACTGTGGTAAATCTCGACCGAATGCTTTGCATCTCACACGGGCTCTTGGTCGATGAATCGGACAAATAAAGAATGCGGATCATGCTGAGGGCCCAACATCGTGTCAAAATTTGACCATGAAGAGCGAAAGGTATTCCCGGCGAGGCACCAGACATCCAGAAGCAAAAGAATAAAAACCTTGCTGCCATGGACTAACTTGAGGATAAAACTCCATGAAGTACTTCTACATGTACACACGAATGGATGCTTGGATCTGAAAAAGGTCTCTAAATTTTCAAACATTCTTCAGAGGTGACTTCCGGGAATTGGAGAGAGTGCAAGTGGCTGAAGCTTCAGCAGCTCTTTCTCTTCATTGCGGAGCTGCCGTCGATGCTGAGCTTTCAACAAAGTGCGCAGACTTTCTTGGTCGTCTTCATTCGAGCTCAGTACTTGAGTGGCGCACTCAATTTGCTCCCAAGCATCCAGGTTCACAACGGAAAAGTAGCTGAAAGCAGGTAGAAGAACAAATGAGTTCGGGTTCGCTACGCGGGCATTGTACATGTACAGCTCCGTACCCTGTGTGAGATTTTTGGGATTCTTGGGCTCCAAATTTCTTGATGTAAACTTCGACTGCCACCTCAACGTAGTGCTCCCTACGGCCAAACACCAATAGTTTAGTCACCGGGCTAAGATAACATATTTCGACGGTGCCCACCTGGTTCCACAAACGCGAGCCTCCAGGGTCACAACGTCATCCGTCGTGATAGGCAGCTTAAACCCGATTTGACTGGCAGCTACAGTCACCATGTTACTGTTCGCAGTAAAAACCCTAGCGCAGTACAGCGCAGTTTTATCCTGATCAAGCAAGATATTACCAGTAAATCGCCAGCATTTTGATTCACAAAGTGCACAATGTATCGTACCATCCACGCTAGGATCTCACCCCCGAAAACTGTTCCGTTCCGATTCAAATGTCGAGGCAGGAACGAGGCTGAGAGAGAAACGACAGTATCCAGCACAGCTATTCCCTCACCACCTTGTGCACCATTATCCAGCATATCCAGCGAAATCTCTGACAATTGATCGACAGATTCCTCCGACTTCTTCCGACGCGTGGACAGGTTCTTGCGCTGTCGTGCAACCTCCCAAAGTCTATCGATTCGGCTGCCATTACTGGGATCCACAAGCTCCGGTAGCCCTCGATACGGCCGGTTGTTCTCATCCAGCGCCACTGCTGTCATCACTGCATCTACAGCATGCACGAACTTCCGAGTCGCGATATCGTGTCGGTAGCCTGTGACCTATACACAAACAGAGCATTTATCTACCACCAAGCTTTCCCATTCATTATTTAAAAATCAATAATTACCTGCAGAGTCAATGATGACCTGCCGATATTGATGAGTTCGCCTTCCAGGCGCACGACGTCTCCGTGTAGAATGGGGCTGACGATCTCGAGGTGTTCTAGTGCTGCCATCGCCACCTTCTTGGAGATTGCACTAGGCATATTCGTTAGTTTAACCGTTATGATCACTTTACCACCCATAGCATTCACCAACTTTTCAGCAACAGCCCCTCCGAAGTTATCAAGACGATGCAGGAGCGGCCCCAACCCGAGCAAATTGCCTCGACGACTCTCGTCTCCCTGTCAATGTCAAAAGGTTATTATTGATCTCCATCGACTAAGGATTAATTCACTCACGATGGTATCGGCGTATGCCAGACGCGTTTGCTGCACTGCGACTGTGTGTTTCGCTGCAGTTGCCATGGAGTTCTGCAGTCGATGGGAGAGCAGAGACTTGGATAGAAAGCGAAGGTGAGTCATGCACGACAAGTTCAGGAATGACGTGAAACATTGCGTTTGCACATCACGACGGCATTGCGGCTGTTTCGTGTTTTTTAGACTGTCGACGTATGCAGGTGAAGGGTTTTACGGCATGGGCGGCGGCTTCGAGTTGGGCGTGGACAGCGACAGCGGCTCAAGCGTCAGCAGCTTTCGCTCTTGGTCGTCGAACAGCCAACGGTGCTGGGCCTTAAGCAGTGTCCGCATGCTTTCCTGGTCGCTTTCGTCCACTTTGAGGCCTGTGGAGATCTGCTTTATGCGGTAGGAGCGATCCAAATTCGCGACGGTGAAGTAGCTGCACATTCCGTATCAGTATTTACATAGAAATCAAGGTACAACGGAAGTATGCGCACCCGGTGTGAGACTTGCGACGCTCCTTAGAGCCAATTCGACCGACGAACACTTCCACTTCCACTTCCAAGTGGTGACGTCTACGGACAGCGAGTTGTTAGAAGGTTAACCGCGGAATAATTAAGTAGTGAAGAAGCGTACCGGGCACTGCTGACTCGGGCGTGCATGGTCACAATGTCGTCCATGGTGATCGGTAGTTTGAAGAAGATTCGGTTCATCGAGACTGTGACCATGTTTTGGTTCTTGGTGAAGTTGCGCGCACAGTAAAGCGCCACTTTGTCCATCCAGGTGAGCACTTCCCCTCCGAAAATGGTGTTGTTCCGGTTCAGATGCTTGGGTAGGAACGAATTCTGCACCTCAATCAGCGTGTCTGGGATCGGAACTTCGAGCGACCGGCCGTAGTCGTAGGTCTTGAGCATGTCCACCGAAACGTGCGGCAGTTGATCTACTTTTTCCTGAACTGCACGCCAGCGAGCAGCGAGTTCTTTGCGTTGATCCGCGATCTCTTCGTGTTTCCTCACGTACTCTGGATCCAACGGATCCATCAGCTTAGGGAGTCCTGGACTCGGACGCATGTTCTCGTCTAACGCCACACACGTCATGATCGCACTCAGCGTGTGGATGAACTTGCCTGCTTCAACGTCGTGACGGTATCCGGTGATCTGGACAGCCAAGGATGAGCGCCCAGTGTAGATTACCTCGCCTTCCAGCCTCACGAGATCTCCGTGCGCTATTTGGCTCTTGAAATCCACGCGATCGACGGAGATCGTTGCAATACCCTTGCAAGCCACACTGCAGACAAAGTGTTAGTTTGTTTTGCTATTCTAGACCAGAATTCAACGTACTTTTCAGCGACAGCAGCTCCGAAGATGTCAAGGCGCTCCAGAATGGGCCCAGCACTGAGCAACTTACCACTGAGACTCTCTTCACCCTGCAGTAGCGAAGTTATGTCAGAAAAGTGGAGAAAACTTACGCCTACGGAACAAATTCACGTACTATAATGTCGGCGTAAGCTAGACGAGTGTCCCGGGGATTCACGAACGTTTGGTCTCCGACGGTTTGCATCCTTACGGCACTCAGGAATCGGTTATGAAGAGAGCGTGGCCTTGTTCGACGTATCAATTGGGACAACATTCTGCTGGGTTCTTGTCTTCGAATTGCGCTCACAGCCCGACGGTCGGTGCTTGCGGAATGAAACGCAAGCACAGATGCGAGTATCTCCCGACTGACGTACTTGATGGACAAGTGAACTGAAGAAGCGCATCCCCAAGCTGAAGCACACAGCCTGGAAATGCTGCTTCCTATCCAAGGGATTACCAAAACTAAACTTCAACTCGTGAAAATTGCTCCTCGGATAACTGATATTTTATTCAATAAGACAATTATCTCTGATAACTTATGTGAAACTTCTTATAAATGCTGATTTGCTAATCCAACATTAAATAGGGTTTCAGAATAAAAAAATCTGATTTTGAAATACGTACGCATTTTGACAGTCTCAAATCAACTATGGTACGGCCCCAAATCCGCAAAGGCACAGCGATGAAATCCGAGCAGGTACCTTTGCAAAACCCGTCGCGGAGGGAATATAGGAGGGAATCGCGAGGGAACTGAGTCGGATTTGACAGGAGGAGCGAACACCACTCATGTCTCTGATGCCGGTAGCCAGTGGCAGCACAACTGCCGCCGCCAGCGTATCTGTTGCAGCCCCGAAAACGCTGGAGATAGGCATGGCGAAGTTTAAGGAGACGAAGAACCCGCATCTGAAGCCAGACGATCTGTATGCCGTTGTAGTGTGGTTGGAGCATCCACCACATTTCGCTACTTGTGTCGGTGTGGCAGGCAAAACCGCGATAGGTAAGCAGTCATCGGCGACAGGGGGGTTCAAGGCTATGGCGGTCAAGCTGGTCAGTAGCAGTAACAGACGGTTTCAGTTGAGTCCGAAAAAGATGAGAGAGAGCTTCATGACCTACAAAAATCGATACAGACGCGCGAAGGAGTTTTACAACCGACCCAGCCGCTATTTTATATTTCCTGTGGAACTCGCCAACTCTTGCAGCATTACCATAGGTGCCGAGTCGAGCTAAACCGACAGCGAGCTGTATACAAACTGGTCGTTGTTGATGGCGCGCATACGGATTCACGGAGTGGAAAGCAGGACAGTCATGGATGTAGTCATGAAGGGCAACAAATGAAGCCTTCGACACGTGTTAGCTGCCGAAAGTCGGTGTCTGTGTGGTCTAATAATGAACCGAACGCTTCCCCTCGGTGTGGCGAGCCGACACGTTCGTACAGGTATCTGTAGGAAAGCTGTTCACATCATTTCCGCCGATTCATGGCCATCGTTGGCTACGTAGTTAGCGCACGTTACGTCCAGATGGTGGAGCAGGGTGCTTCACTCCAATCTGTAGGGCATCTGTGGCGAGCTCTGAAATGCTCTTACGGATTTCAAAATCCACCTGCCCTAGGGCTGCTGGATTTAGAAATCCGCATTTGACGAAATCCGACTGGTACACTCCCCAAAATCCACGCGGATTTGGAGAGGTCCAGAGAGGCCAAATACGTCGCCAAAGTTTGATTCTGAAACCCCCTATTAGGTTGGTTTTTCGTTTTAGCACAAATTTTGTGCTTGCATACAAAATGAAAAACCTTGTGGATAGCCAAGATGGATACATGTAGTGTTACATGTTGCACAACCGAAAATAAAAGCTCGTAGTTGGATTTCTGTTTTGGATGCCGGTCCGCTCCGATGATGTTGTTGAGGAATTTCTTGTTGCCTTGCATCGACTGATAGAATTGTGATAAAGAGGTCATGTATTTTACAACCCTGACATCGCTGTGGGCTTCTAATCCCTAATTTTCAAAAGTTGACTATTTTTATTTTTTTGGTGCGGTGCATTGATGCCACTTAAGTCTAGCCTAGCGACTACAATAGTTGACTATTGACTGGGAAGTACGATGGAGTCCTAGTATTCTTGAAGCCGTTGCCTGATCGCCTTTGGGTCCTGTTGTTTGACTGTTTCCAACGAAACCCAGTCCTGTAGGCAATTCCAGATCGACAGTGGAACGCAGTCGTGAGTAAGTGTTTGGTTGATGAGCCTTTGACTTGATGAGTGCGATTTCTGTGAAAGTTTGGTTTTAGTTCGGTATTCATGAATTTGACAGGTCTAATAGATTGCTAGAGGTACAGGGTGAAATGAAACCAGCGAACAAAAGCAAAATGTCGCCTTCATTTATAAGAATGCATGCACGACCCGTGCTTGTTGGCTATACGGCTGAGTCTAGGAGGAATCAACACCTAGTAGTGGAGGTGGGCAACGCAAACACGACGTCCCGAGCGCTGTAGACGGCGGCGACGGCGCTGGGAAGGAAAACGACGACAAACAATGAGGCAGAGTTCGTGGGATTGCATAAATTGTTCACACCTCCCACGAAGATTTTGCGAAGCTGATTCGCGCTACGAAGCACGAATCCAAATACAGCACGAATGTAATTCGTAAGGTTTTTTACATTCGACCTCAATATCATCTTGTACGGGTGAATCCTTTCAATTTTGTAACGGCTGCTACTTTTATTCCTTCTCGCGGCTCAAACAAGAGCTACTAGGCGCCAGGTTGGTGCGGACGCGTTCTCTAGCTGCAGCGCGAGCCCCCGTTGAAGCTGCTTAAGCTGTTGCATATGTAAACGCCCCAAGGCAATAGTTTGCAGTGGCTGAACTGCCTTCACGGAGGCGCTAGTTTTAGCCAATAAAATCCTTCAGCTACGAATAAAGCTTCTCGAGCGTCAGATTTCTTCGTGATTCTCGTACTTAATGAGACGAAGCAGAAATGCGCCAGATTGCCTTCGTGATTTTAGCGAGAAGGAAAAACACGCTATGTTTTTGTCCACAGTTTCAATCTTCGTGGAAGGTGTGAAATTGTTAACACATCCATGGCAACAACAGTGGACGGACATAAACGTGGTAAGCGACAGCGCGATCATATTGAGAATGCTGGAACCGAGGACTTCACCACGGGCGTGGAAATAGCAACATTGGTACAGACTGACGAGACAGCTAGCAGACCTCTGTAGAGTGCAGAGCTGGAGCCATCACTACAGACGTCACAACAAAATGGCGGACTGGATTGCAAACTACGCAATGGACAGATGCAAGAGCGTGGCACTGGACTTCTATCGCAGTACACACAGGGAAGAATTCAGAGATGGGGTCAACGAGCGCTTGGGCGGTGATGTGTGGCAATGGACGCGTACCAAAAATGCATTAAACTTGACATATTGTGAATGTCTAAATTTGTCTCTAAATATAAATTGTGTAGAGGTCGATTAATGTGAGAGGTCGCCCGATATGTCGCGTCAGATACAAAAAAGGTCACTAATTATAAAACCAAGATAAAATTTAAGACGGCAAGGCGCGCCAACCCTTCGTCTTGTGAGACAATAAAATCGTCTCACGAGATATAAGTTGTCTTAAATATTCTTATGCAGGCGATTAATTGGTTTTTGGTAGGCGTCCAATGGCAACACAAGGACAACCGCAATCAGCGAAGGTTGGCAACTGAGCAAACAAAGAGGAGGAGGTATGCGAAGACCGCTCATGGAGAGTGGCAACCGGCCCAGCCACACATGCTGAATCGGAATGGATATTAGAGTTAATTTCCACACCAGGAAAAAGTAAAACAATATACCACACCCGTTAATATATACGGCTGAGTCTAACTGTGTATAAAAGTTCTTCGAGGCTTAACCTGTGAACGCATTAGTCGTTCTCACGTGCTGAGCGGCTTTTGTCACTCGGGCACGCCGCATATTCATGATTGGAAGGCAATGGCGTCCATCCTGGTAACATTAACCCATCTGAAGTACCGACAGAAGAGAGAACAGACAATCTACAGACAGAAGTGGAAAATCTAGAGAAGGGCGGACAAATACATAAGGGGTGTGGTGAGTATCTGACCTGTCTAACATGAATGTTAGTGAAAATCGTTTTCAAAAGGACATAAAATATCCATCACAGGTAGCGGATCGTCCAGGCTACCAGTCCGTCGACGGCTTCTGAGCAGGACGAGGCCGACAACTGCAAGCACTGTAGCTGCTCCAGCAACAGACCGCTGGCACCGCCGCTCCGGCCGCGGAAACGTCCGCCCCGCTGCCTCTGCACCGATCACCATCGCGAACTACATGGACTACCCGATCAACGCGGAGGCTCCGACCATCGCCCAGCAGTCTCCTCAGCAAAAGTTAGAGGTGCCGCACTATCACCTGCCGTACAACCTGACGCTGGGCAAGCTTCTCGAAGCGTGCGCCCGCCTGAACGCTGAGCGCGAAGAGGACAAGCACCTTCCCGTGAATGATTTCGTTATGTGCAGCGCGTCGCATATGCGCAAGGTGCCGGGTGCCATCTATTGATGGTTTGAAGAAGTTTCAAAATTACTCTAAAGTAAACAGTTGACTTTAAAGTATTTCAAAATGCTTTTAATCGACTCTAAAGTATCAAAAGTCCGTAGCCAATCTACCGCTGCGTTGTTCAGGATTCGACTTCACGATCAAGAGCCTCATGACTTTCAGGGTTGGCGTGTAGTCGGGCCCAGTCTGGAAGTAATGTTTGCACAGCATCTTTCCGAAGAGCATTATCGTTGGCGTAGTCAAACGCCAGCATGCCGACTTTTTCTACCGTCAATCGGTTGCGCTTCTTTGAATGGATGACGTCGAGGTGATCGGCACATCGGCGGCGTATTTATGCGATGAATCAGCGGAGAGTCGTCCATGTTGTGGTCTTCGTGACCGTTGTTCATGAATCCATTGGTTGCTGCTGGGTAATGCAAGGTGGAGTTTCCAATTTAAAATGAGGACCGTCGAACCAACATGCGCATGCCTCTAGTAGCGAGCCGCTACCTTGATGTATTCACTCAGCAGCAGCGGGAGCTACGAATATCAGGTCATGCATGTCCGTAATTCTCACAACTTTGGCGCATTTCGATTGGCTACTTTCCGCCTACTAACAACCAATCCCGACTTTTGAGTACTTTGGAGGACTTTAAAGTAGTTCTAAAACTTAAGAGAGAGAAAAGAGTTGTGAAATCAGTGTGTTCTAATCCACCACTAACGCCATCTCGAACTGGAAGGGCAGGCCCACCCGCCACTTAAAGGAGTGGACGTGATACTCATGATCTCTTCGTCGGCCGGCAGCGTGCAGGTTTATTATAAGGTGCTGCTTTGTATTAATTTACCAACGAACTACTACAGCAGTAGTACAACGACTACGTGTCCATGTCGGAGCAGTCATGCATCCTCGAGACTGGGTTATAATCAAACGTTTTTTCAGATAAAAACAAACAGATTCGGACAGGAGCAAACACATACAGACAGGAGCAAAAGCAAACGATGGGACAGACTAAAATCAAACGAAATTTCGGGCAGAATAAAAAATAGAGTGTGGTCCACACTAATCCGTCTATCAGTAGGATTAACGGACATTATTTTGTAGGTGTCATTGCCCAAAAACTGTGTGCAGCCCAGTACCGATATCCAAGATCCAGTGGACCGCAGCGCATGGCAAACAGTCGCTACCGGGAAGACCAACGGAAGCTTCACAGAGGAATGAGTACAGCGAATGTGACGCTCCGGGGCATACGTCAAGCGTACGCAACTGTGCCAAATTTGTCCAGGCGACCACGAAATGGTGGAGCGACGGATTCGGTGCTCCAGTGTGACTGGCGCTGTCGCCAAACCTGCAGGAAACCGCAACCCAGATGCGACAAAGTTTGGAAAGTGTGGCAGTGCTCAAGTTCCGGCGCGTGGTGGATAATGACGATCATGCTCGGCGTGGCGCATGCTGCGAGGGAATTCACCGAGCAATTATTACTCCGGCCATGAGGAAGTACATTGCTGAAATGGATGAACCGGGGTTGGTACCACGGCACATTTGGTCAGGACTGCGCCGCTACACTCCAGACCCACCGATTAATGGCGTCCCTTCTTACGCGCAGGTTGCCCGCTGCGTGAAAACTGTGTGTGCAAAGCACGGGGAGCGCAACGGTAGAGATGCCCTCAAGGCATTGGTTCGAGGGTTCCCTTCTGTATTCTGGAATCGATGCAGTCAAAGCGTTTATGTTTGGTGCGGCCTTTGATGAAAATGGCCCCCCTCGCATTGGAAAAGGAGAAGATCATGATCCCTTTGTGTTGGGCGTGACGACTGTGGGACTACTCGAAAAACTGAAGACGTGTCAGCGGTTGGGCATGTTCGCGTTGTTCCACATTGACGCTACCTTCAAACTGAGTGAAATTGGTTATCCAGTAATCAATTGTGGATTTAGTGATCGAGCTCGAAAGTATTACTTGGCAGCGATTTTTGTGGTCAGTCGACTGACACATATAGAGTACTCTGCTGTCCTGTCAGCACTGTTGTAAGTGTACTACAAACTGTTCGCTGAATATCTGAAGGTAGACGCTGTTCTCGGTGATGCGGAAGATGCTCAATTCAGCGCATTGCAGCGTACACCTCCATTCCAGGGAGCAACCTTTTTGATGTGCTGTTTCCATGTGCTGTACAACGTGCGAAAGCGCACCAGACACCTGTGCGAAGATGCGGGCGCAATGGTTTACAAAGGTATCATTGCAATGCACTACTCGGCAAATCTATTGGAGTTTTACGAAGTCGCAACACTATTGCAAATCAGTGGAGAAGAGTTCCTGAACTCAGGACGTTCGCAGAGTATTTTGAAAAGCAATATATTCAAAGTTGATACTGGCGGTGGCAAGCTTTCCATACCCCACAGGAAAACGCTACGACAAATAATCCTTGTTAAACTTTTAATGCCAGTGTGAAACGCCATGTAATGCGGAAAATGTTCGACGCAACGCGGCTGATAAGAAAACTATCGGTGATATGTGAAGATGTGACGGCCGACAACATTAAACCTGCTGCGTCAATTTCGGATCCACCGACAGCCCTCGTGAAAACAGCTACCAATTTAGTGCAGTCTAGGCAACTCGTTGCCAACGAAACGACCGATCCGCACGTCGTGAAAATTGTCCAATTGCGATCATTCAACACTGAGTCGAATCGTCTAGCAGAAGCCTCTGTGCAGGCATTTGCACGGCTTATTACTAACAAGACAACAGGGCAGCAGTACGAAAGCCTTAGCCAACGCCAACGTCGCAAGGCTTCCGCAATACATGACCACGCCATGAAATGGCCACTGTATATGGCTCATCGAATGAAAATGGATGAGGACGGGTGGGCGGTTAACACCTCCGAAGGATCGCGCATTTGTGCTGCTGTTAATATCCCCGCTACCGGTGTCAACTACACGGCATCGCTGCCGCCCATTAGATTATCTGAACTACCTGTACATACGCCAAAACCCCGCAGAATGTACGTGCCGACGGACTTGGAGCAGCCTTCCAAAGTCAAGGTGTTGTATGGCAGCCCGTCCGACCGGGCCGTCCCCCATTAGCCCGAAGAGCTCTAGAAATCCAACACCTACTGAATTAGGCCATTTATTAGATACTAAGAGGTCTTGGACATTACATGTGCGCCTCACAATAGCCATTTCAGACACAGACACACACTAATACTTCAATCCCTTCCACTGATACTTGCAATCGCTGACACTCACAATCGCATTGACAAAAATCATAGCAGAGTCAATAAAGTAAAACATATAAAATCTAGAAGTAAGCAACCCTCATTGTTTACGGCATACGCTCATCGAGAATGAATTGTCTAACTGGTTCACTCACCGTCTTCGCTCCTCTCGTCCTCACTGTCATCGCCCTCCCTGGCTCCATCGCTACTTCCTTCTCCGCTGCTGCTGTCGATGCTCTCATCCTCGTTGCTAGCTTCACTGGCCTCTTCCTCGCTGCTTTGTTCCTCCATGCTAGATAGCATATCGGGCTCTTCTCCTCCTCCCCTGACGACTTTCTTGGGCTTCTTCGGGTGACAACGGTGATTGTGTTGATGGTAAGCACTACGCTTTTTGTAAGCGACGTTGCATTCGTCACAGCGGCCTCCACGATCGTCAGCCTTGGCACGCTGTTTTTGTTGGCTTGCCTTGTTAGGGTTTTCCTGACAATAACGCTGGCGGTTACGCCGGTGAAGAAGCAAGTCACACTTCATTACACAGCGCTTGCACATGTACGTGCTAAACACGACAGCTTCCGTCGCATCACGCCTCTGCTGGATTCCTCGGGCCCGTACAAAACAATGCAGTCTAATGTTCGTCTCCTTCAACTCTGCACCGGCATGCACCAGGTCACCTCGAAATAGTAGGAACTCTCCCGCCTTTAGCGTCACTAGCGTGCATTTGTTTCTGTCTACGTACGTGCCGAAGCACCCTGGGTAGATCACGAAATGTGTATTTCCCATCAATGCAATAATCACCGAGGTCTGCACGACGTCCTCTTCGAGGATAGCCTTGCTCGTCTCGTACGATCGATAATCTCGATGTATACCTTGACGAAGACCCACCTGGTAGAGACTTCAGTGCATACCATATACTTCTCTTCGTGTACCATTCTGGTTCAGACAGAGCCAGGATGTTCTTGATTGTTTTATAAATCTTTTCCGTTGCCTTGCCAAACGTTGAGATACTAGATTGTAGATGATTTGGGCCTCGTAAACGTCTCCGAAAATAGGTCCGAACGGGAGCTCAGTGGCCTCAGCAAGAGCAGCTCTTAGTGTCTTCTTCGATAAATTGACGTTACCAATAAGATATCCTTCGTTCCAGAATCGAGCTTTCAAATTCGCATCCATTACGAAATAGGTAGCACTTAGGCCAGCAAAAAAACTAGGCAAAAAACCACAAGGGGCTAGTGCTGCTAATCGCGTTGCACCGGCTCCGCGTGCTCGATGTGGTTCTTCTTCTTAGCTGGCTTGTAGGACGCTTGTGGATTGCTGCTGATTGACTTGCTCGAGGCTGTGGTGTCAGTCGTACGTTGCCGCTTGGCGTGCTCGACGGACTGCTGGCTGCCGTACACGGGTCGCCCAGGCTGGCACGAAGGAATGCTAACTGCCGTACGAGGTGCTCGGGGGATCGATCTGCTTTTTGGGTGGACTTTAAGGGCTTGAGCAGCTTGGCTCACTCGTAGGACTGTTGCTGCTCCAAGTGCATGGAGGACTACCGCAGCTCGAACACAAGCGCCTTGGCTGAATCGAAAGACTGCTGCTGCTGCTCGGAGTGCTTGAATGACTGCTGATCGGAGTGCCGATCACGCTCACGGTACTGCTCCGGGGTGTTGAACGGATGGTGGCGGAGTGCAGCTTGTGGCGCACCGTGCGCACGCCAGGTGTATCGCGTCAGACAGGCCATGTCAATGTTTGATTGAGGCCATTTATTAGTTTTGATGGCGTACCAAAACGGTTTTGATCGTGTACTTTTTTCTGCATCCTCTCGCTCTTAGACGAGACGTGCGTCATGCCCAAAAACATGGACCTGACGTTGGCTTCCAAGCTTTGATCGCGCGTGTTGCAACGACCATCCCTCTGACGAGGCTTGAATCTAGGGAACTCGCGGCCTGTTGTATCAGTCACTGTAAGCTAAGCGCATGGCCTATTTGGGCAGGGCGCCCTCGTTTTTTGTGGTGTCGTTTGCCCGGAAATGTTTGCCTTGGAGGCGGCGACCATTATAGGGCAACCCCCGCGTCTCCAAAGCAGCGATGGCATGCATGCAGCAACGAAGTTTGAACCATTTTCGACAATCTTCAAGTAAGTCTACGACCCATCCCGTTCCTGGCTGATCTTCAGGTTGCAAGTTTTTATCGGCGCGCTCTTCGTTGATTTCTGCTTTCCGTGCTGAAGCCTTTAGTTCTGGCGAAGACACGACCGTCACTACAGTACATCACTCGTAAACGTAGCTGCACGGTTGCAATGGTTGACCATTATTATCCGTCCTTGTGGGCGTTTGAAAGATGGCTATATCCGGAGCTAGATCCAGCTCAGTCTCTCTATTTCCTAGCGGTGAATTGAGCGTCGTGACGAATGCAATGGTGCATCTGCTTTTGGGTGGGTAGTGGGAGCTCACAGCGGAAGATGCTGCGTCTTGAGGCAGCCGAGTCTCTGCATGATGGACATGTGGATTGTTGGATACGCTCAGGAGCTTAAGAGACGCTGATTGTCGATAGTCTCGTAAAACGTGAGGGGCGGCTCTTGGTGAAGTTGCCATAGGCTTGACGAGGGCGGCGCAGGCTGCAATGCAATTAAGAAATTCGACAAAAAGGGGGTCAATCGTAGCAAACGACGTGTGATGGTTCTTCAATTGGCGGCTGAAGTTTTCAACTGGGTTATTAGTTTTTGGCCATTCCAGTTGGAGTCTCAAGACACTGCCAGCGACTGGAGCGTCCTGCTATCTACCGCTCTAGAAAATATGATCGGAAGGTTTGACACTTTTGATATAACTCCCACGCGTCCAGAGCTTCTTTGATGCGACCTAGGTTTTCGTGGTTTGTCCAGGCGTAGTGAATATGGTACACGGGACAGTAAATGAGAGTCTTATTTGCAGCATCAAACTTGATTGTGTGCTTTCGGGCGTTCGTCATTACATGAAAAAAAACACATCAAGAAAACGGGTTGATGATCAACCTCCAACCACCGCTAAGCCCTATCTTCGAAAGCATTTCGTTGCGCATTATCCGCGTCCATGATTACGAAGCTGAAGCGTGCTTGTTTGCCTGAAATGCTCTGATACAGTTCAAAAGTAGCACGAATCGCGACCTGCCATTGGGGTTGCATTAAATCTGATACAATAAAAAAAGAGACAGAATAAAATTGTCGCCACATATCATATAGTCCAATGACTATAACCGGGTAGCCGAGTGTGCTCAGTTTGAATGTAGCGTCCAAGTGTACCACAAACTTGCTTGCGAATTCAAGGTGACGTAAGGTTGACTTAGTTGCAAAACCTACGACCAGTGGGTTGCCGTCTGTAGTTTCAACCAACACCGGTAGACCATTAGCGTCTGTAGGAAATCCAAATGCAAACGGATCAGTCTCAATCATGTCAGGCCTGTAACGGTGCTGCGCGGCCAAGTTCACCATGACATCAATGAAGACGTGGTCGTCGAGCGATCGAACTCTGTAGCGTCGGCCAAGATACTGGACTCTCGAAAGCAATTTCTTAGCGTCTGTAAATTGCATCTTAAAAGATAGCACCATCTTATTCATCGCTAGAGTGGGTTTATCGCCAGCTTGAGCTTGCTCTTCTATGAATCGAGTCATCGTAAGGTTGGTCTCTCCTGGACTTGGTGACGGTGGGGCAATAGAAAGGTGAGGCTTGTGCTGGTAAACTTAGATAACCTCCTCAATATCTCACGACAATACTTTCAGCAACCATGGACACTTGTGCCCAAACGCAGCAGCTCTGCACGTACGCGAATTATACTTGTAGACCGTGTAGCACATGGAGTGCACGTTCAAATTTGTAGCGCATACTTGACATGCTTCAGGTTGGCTTTTGCTCACTAGGCGAGTTTTCTGGGTATCCAGGAACGTGTCGGGCTGCACACCAGTTTGACAGGTTACTACGAGATTCCATGAGTACTTGCCCCTCACGAGCAAGAGGGTCTGAATTCTAGAATGCGCCCTTCAACACCAGCCATAAAGGTTCCTCAATTCACCCGAAACTTGGGAAGTGGGGGCTCATCAGCAAAAGGAGAATGCAGTCTCTCATTTTTATTTTATTTTGTTTTGGGAGTCCGTTGGGCCTGGAGACCTACATGTACAGGATCTCGTTTTTCTCCAACTTCAATCAACCTTCGATAATTTATATACAGCTTTTGATTTTTATTTCTGGCATTTAGATTTGTGTTCGAGGAAAACGATGGGACAGCGGCGACGAGTCTGGCACTAACTTGAGACGGCAGGGTTAGCTCAGGTACGCGTAGCTGAGGGGTCTAAGGGTAATATCACGAGATGCTTTAGCTGAGGGTGTACGGGCAATGTAACGCGAGTGTTTTAGGCGGAGTACGACATCGCTCGTTGCCCGTCGACAAGAGACTTGCTGGGGGCCTGTCGGCGCGCTCGTGACGACGTGTCTTAGCCGGAGCCGTCTGAATCCGCCAGCTCCGTGGCGATTTTGAAAAGAGAGCCGCCCGAAAATACCTCACTGAAGCTGTCGCCGTGCAGCCAGCCAGCCTGAAGCCACCTGCGCTGCGCCTCGTATTTGCCAAAAGTGGGGAAGCTCAGACTCACGCAGCCGAACTTCGTCAGCCCGATTGAGATATACTCGTTCATCGTGAAATAGCAGTTTCCGCAAATAGCGCGAATGCTCGCGAGCGCGTACATGCCGAACTTGCGAAGCTCGCACATGAAGTTGTTGTGCGGCTTGGACGTGTCCATCGCGTACACGCACAGCGTTCGCGCCCAGATACGCGACGTCGTCCAAACAAATGTAGCTATTGTCATACGGGAAGAAGTTGTAGTTGTTGCTGTCGAGCCCGGGTGATGTGAGATAGCATGACGGTGGACATGCCGCTCAAGAAGGTCGACCACGTCGGCATCGCAAAGCACAGGGGTGCTGCAGTGACGGCCTTCTCTCGCTCCAGAAACAAGGTGCAGGATCTTGGCGTCCCAGCACAACGTTCGCCCAGAGATCCATAAGTTGCCGACGGCCACGGCAATCGGCGTGGTGCTGAAAGGCACGGTGAAGTGGTTTAGCGCTGCAAGTTTTGATAGATGGTACATCTGTAATCAGATGGGCGGTAGAGCTACCTGCAACAGATTCAAGTTAACCATTATCATTTTAGAAGTGTCTTAAGTTACCCAGCGGAGGACTTTATTAACCACCGCGGGTTTATCTTGTCGTTACTGTTCGATTGTTATTCAAGTTTAGTACGAGCATGTACATGTACATGTAGTATAAAAAATGTTTTTATAAGCGAAAATTCTTTGGGAGTAGGTGTCTGTCTGTAGATGGCAACCCGTTCTGTACTTTACGCTGTCCTTCTGTAGATTGTGTGCATTCCTTTGTATTCTTTTATTAGCATCTGTAGTTTTATCGCTAGCACTGTAGAATTCACAAATGTTCTGTATTTTGTCTATCTTTTCTGTAGATCCTAGCCTCTCTCGCTTTAAATGCTGAGGGAAGCAGGGTCCTTAAAGCAGCAGACCCTCGATTTCACCAATTTCAAGCCCGTGACACCCGTCCTCAAATCGGGTTAGGGGTTTTACCCTATTTTTTTCGGGTTGCTTTTAGTGTTCTAACCCTTTCGTGCCCCACGTACGTAAACTATAGTATACAAGTCTAAGTCATTAGGTTTCTTAAGGGCTCCCAGGGCGTCTTTTAGCAAAACTACAGTATTTCTTTTGGAACAAAGCTAATGCAAAGCGTTTTTGATGCAACTGAATATATTCAAATAACTTCGTTAAACTATGGTGAAATGATTATGGATCATACTGTTCTTGCTATGTTATTAAAACCGGGACATAATCAGTTGAACTTCAGCAAAAGAGGGCTTACAGCGCCCTTTTAGAGGGCTGATCTGGCTTGACTACTAAGAATCTGGGTAAAAGGCGCTCACTGCACCCTTGCACCACGAAAGGGTTAAAGTTGCCATAGTTTGCTATAAGGCGATAAAGTTAATGTTTTTAATATTGCCATGTCGACAATGAGGTTGCGGTAACTCCTCCCAAATTTGCCAAACCAGACTGGTTGGGCTCTAGCAAGAAAGTAATGGCCAACCGGCCAAGAGAAGTGATTGGCTAATATTGCGTTCGTCAGACTGATTGCCAGTCGCATCAACTTGAAGTGAGCGCATTAAGTGCGCAATGGATGATGCAGCTACGCGGCAACATGCTGTTTCCATACAGTCTGTCACTGTCTGTTCGCATAGCTACTCGAATCTTGGTGATGGGGAGGCCGGTGGCGTGAAGATGGTAGCGTGTAGCGCTGCTCTTCAACGGCGAAAGAGCTCTCATCCGGCAGAGGGTATGGAGCTACACGCGCCTGGCTCCGTCCACGTGGTGTCCATCCTGATGCCGATCTTGACGGAGGGGGGGGGGGCGGTGGTGTAAAGCGCAGCGCCGCCGCAACTTTTGCGCTCTCGTGCAACGCCCCTCCTGCATAATACAATGCATTCTGTTTAGAAGCCTGGGCCAGTTCGCTCTGGATCAGTTCATCAACCGCACTCGGAAATTTCACCCGCCTGAAGATCGTCCCCGATCTTTCCTTGATCAAACAGCAGCTCGAACGGTTGGGCTGTGAGCCAGGCGGGCACCACAGGTCCACCTGGTCGATCTTGATACTTGACACGGTACTGCGTTTCATACCGGCCGGCCTTGTTTCTAACTTTCCGTTGTCCTCGCTCAAAAACGGTTCCAGTTGTAGCCTCCTCCATGATGGCCTTGGCTGCTGATGGTCATCGCGACTGTCCGTATCCACAAAGAGCTCGCGTGGCTCCACCCGCGTTACTTGGTTCTTCATCACCACGTCCAGCGTCTCCCGATTCCCTTCCTGGTCGTTGCTGCAAGCTGGACGTTCCGTCACTCGCGTCTGGGGCCGCCTTAATGCTGACAGAAGCGGTGTCGTCTCCGTAGGTCGCCGTAGTGCTTGATATCCCGCGATCCTCAACTGAATCCACTTCTTCGGATTCAACGACAAACCGGTCCTTGCTAGACGTTCCAGTGCACATGCCAGCTCCACCACACGCCGTGAAATAGATCCTGCAGTGAAGATAATACCATCGTCCAAAGAAACTAAACAGCTTCGCCATGCGAGTCCCCTGAGTACTGCGTCCATCATTCTCTGGAATGTGCCAGGTGCATTAGCTAAACTGAAAGGCATCCGAATGAATTGAAACAGCCCCTGCCGAGTAACAAACCCGGTTTTTGCCTTATCCGTTCTGGCGACGGGTACTTGCCAGTATCCTGCATGCAAATCTAGACTCTAGTACCGTCGGCTCCGTCCATAGTGTCCAGTGCCTCATCGATTCTCGGTAGTGGGTAGACGTCCTTCTTCGTGATGTTGTTCAACAACCTGTAGTCGATACAAAACCGGACGGTGCCATCCTTCTTCCGTACGAGAACAACTGGGAAGCCCCAAGCCCTCGTGCCCTCCTCAGTGACCCCGTCATGCAGCATCTTCCGAACTTCTTCGTCAATCACTTCCTACTCAGTTCTTGACTATCTTCGGGGCCGAATCTTGATATTTGTGGTTCTTCTCCTGTATTGATGTGATGCTCCACACCTAGCGTCGTCGCTGGAGGACACCCTTCCTTTGGTTCCAAGAGCTCCGGGTAGTTCCTCAGCAACTTGACCAACAAATCTTTGTCGTTATCGTACATGTCACCGGCCTTCAGAGTCTTTTCATTGGTGAGGGGTTTCTCCTTCACCTGAAGTTCATCCAGCCACTGACTTACGCGTTCCCGGTCTAGTTCACCTCCTAATTCCAGGGCTTCCATCTCGTCATCCAATGGTGTCCAAGTACCAAGTATCTATTTACTCGGCAGCTTCGTTGTCTTGCCAACTAGGTTCAATATCGGCACCTTCACCTCCCCGGACTTCACTGTAACCAACGTCGGTGCTACTAGCAGATGCGCTTCCTTTCGTGCCTTGGGTATGAAGAGACCCACTGTGCCATCAGTTTCCGGGACTGATACTTCTACGTTGTGGCAGGTCTGTGTCTGGATTCGGGTCTTTCGTAGCAGTCTGAACTTAGCAACTCGCTCCCGCTGTTCCTTTGTTCCAATTCCAGTGAATGACACGACCTACTTCACATCGCTCTCAAACCACTTCATCTCACTCGATATAAAGTCAATCTTCACGCCATGATCGTACGTCCAGTCTTCGCCTACTAAGAAATCCTCCGTGTCGCTATTCACGATAAGGGCATCGACTGTCATGCTCTGTGAGTACTGTGTCCACAACACGAACCGATAAACGTCAATGACTCGTACTGCCACGCCACTAAAGCCTTCCATGTAGTCGACTGGAGGTGGTACATTGATCCTGGTACCGTAGTGCCGCCAGCTCTTGCCCGCTACGCTGTATTGCGCTCCAGTGTCGAGCTTCACCGTCACTGTTTGGCCTCTTACGTTCACCACGGCTGTCGGTAACTGGTCTACCGCTTGGACCTGTACTGCTCTCAAATGGCCCGTTGTACACTGCCGCTCAGCTGCTTTACTCCACTCGGAGCTCGGACTACAGTAGTTGCTCCGGCTGTGATACGCGTAAGTCTTCGCAACCTTGTGATTCATGTTCACTTTCACCTGTTTCTCTGGCACCGGCTCACTGTACTCTGTTCCTCCAACTGCAGAGCCGTTGACCACATCCGCTCGTCCGTGTGTCCGTCGGT